>LXKZ01000037.1:48342-113744 GCA_001856765.1 Endoconidiophora polonica | reverse complement strand
AGGTTGGCCTTGACTATCTCGGCACAGCTTCTCAGCTTTGCTGGGTTTCCTTTCGAGGTCAGAGCGAATCCCGACTTCGTCGGCTGTGCGCTGGCAACACCTTCATTTTCCGGGGAGGCCCTCATTAGCCTAGGCCACAATGGCCGCTCAAAACCACTGTCTTTGTACAGAATCTGGCTTGAGTCGAACGAAGAGGCGTTCATCCGGTAGCGATGAAGGGGTTTTCTTCGTTTCCTTGTTTAGCATCCGGAGCTTGCCCTTTGAAGCGGGAACATGGGTCCAGGCTTCTTTGGCAGCAGCGGCGGCGTAGGACTTTACTGGCTCTTTGTCCGCCTGAAATGTAGGCGGGGCTGTCGCGGGCTTAGACGAAGGGGCAATTGGCGGAGTAGCGTGAGTCCGAGTGACAGATTTCGGGATAGCAGTAGTCAAAGGAGCTAGCTGCTGATGTCTACGAGGAAGCAGCGCGCTGCTTTGTGCTCTTGGTGCTACACCTGTTTTAACCAGACTATAAATTTTGCCTTTTCTCATATAGTAGTACTATTGCCAGTAGCTTTATGTGCAGCTCGATAGGGAGGGACATAGAGCAATACATGAAAGATCGCAGCATATCATAAACCCAAATAGTAATGGTACAGAAGATCAGATTTCTTATCATTCTTATCTCTATTACGACGTTAAACGATGCTGTCTATGTAAATTTACGGCTAACATCCTTGATTCTTATTTGCCGTTTTCTCTACAAGCTTCTTTCTTCTTTCATTCACCCAGATGATTAGCTCGCTCGTACCGGACTTATACGATGTGTCGTAGTAACAGAATAACTACTAATCTTACACAAAAATAATACGGTAAATATAGAAAACATACAGTTACTGCAGGGCAACTGAGTTGCAATCTTTTGTTTCGCCAAGAGCAGCCTTCCAACTTAAGCCAAATCAGGGGTGAGGAAGCTAAGCTAATCTGCCTTTTCCCAGCATACAAGAACGACGAAGGAGATATGGAGATGAAAAGAAAGAGAGAAGCTCCAAGGGGCCACAACTAGCCTATCTCCGTTGTGATATGCGCTATTATCTGGTTTATACACAGACACACACACACACACACACACACAAATATTTTGTGGCAAGAGATACATAGCTTGGAGATAATACAGGGAGGGCTAGGCTAGGGAGGGCCTGAAAGAGTTTGCTTTTATCTCTTCTTGTGTAATGTACCATTTTCTTTCCTTCCCTTCCCTTTCTCTGACTCTGGCTTCATTTAATTGCTCTCAGATTCCCGTTTCCCCAGCGATTTTGTTTTTGCTTTTACCCAGATATATAAGCCAGGGCTGTATAATCTGGCCCAAGCTTTTCATTTTTGCCTTCTATAAACCAGGCTTTTATTTCATAGCCAATCATCCGATAAGTTGAACCAGATTTGAATACCAGTTAGGTAGACCCTTTTTACCTTGTAGCTGTCGTTTCCTTTTCTGTTCCCTTTTCCGACATGAACGAAGCTCGAAAGAACCGCCCAGCTACTACAACATATCTCGTATCAGGGATTCGTTGACTTTATTAGGGGGGGGGAACCTTTGGCCGTAGTTCTTCTATATGAATTTTTAGTTGTTGGTTCTGCATAGTTCACTTGCATTTTAGGGGAACCCTATCTAGCTGTATACCAAAAGAAGAAAGTTATCCAGAAAAAAGAAAAACATCAGCGGGAGAAGGAGATATAGTCTTTAAGTTTAGAATGGGGTAAAATTGGTCTCTTGGGCTACCTACAGGGCTTTGCCTTCATCTAGCGGCCAGCCATTAGATCTCAAGGGGCTGGCCATCCTAGAATTCGAACTAAGTAGCAGTAAGCCTCGACTTAAAAAAGTTGGTAACAGAAGTTGGCAGCATCAGAAGCAAACATCCATTTCCGGCTATCGAAGCGTCGCAGTGAGTTATCCCAGAACTGTGATTCAAACCATGTCATTGCTATCGTCGATACGACTATCTTACTATGTATATATGGAGAGGGAGAGTGAGGCTTGCTTCTATGCGAAATTTATACTAAATCAGGGTGAACCTGTAATAGAACAACAGTATCAGAACAAGAGCCAAATATATACATGCTCTCAGCACTATTCGAGGCAAAAGAGCTTTCAGAGATGAATAACAAAGCGTACTTAAAATTCTCGAAGTACACTACACTTGTCACTTATATTTGGTACTGTTCGTGCTCGGAGAAGGCGTGATCAAACGAGGTCACAAGCGATGAGATTGAAATTCATCTCAGGGAAACGAACCGGACTTAGACATAAGTAAGCATTTGGTACCATGAATAATATAATCAAATAACCAGAGTTACGGGACGAATCGCAAATTCTTCCTGGGTTTCCATGTGGCACGTCTCCACGATTTAGTTACAGAAGGAGATGAAGGGGGAGACTAGCTCAGCAGCATTATTGAATTGGGTACTTTGTACATAGGATATGGACGGTCGAGTTAAAGGAAAAAAAGAAAAAACCCCGAATGACAATAGGAAGAGAGGGGGGTATGGAAGGGGAATGGATTACAAGTATAATGTGATAGAGGCAATGCAGAATTGAAATTTAGCCGAAACGAAGGAACACCATCACATCGGAATTGCGGGAGGAGCTCCAAGGAAAACAAGGAAAGCATGAAGCAAGCTATTACTATATTTTCCAAGCCAACTAGACAGAACCGTCTTCCGATGTGTTGTTGACAAGTACTAGTTCCGTATCAGAACTTGCTCCACTCGGGATAGCATCGTCGTATGTTGTGACTGTGATTACGCCTGTGACGAAACCCAGGAGAAGCTCGCACAATACAACTGAGTGTGTAAATTGGAGTTGCAATGGCTTTCACACTGGGTTGTTCTTGAGTCGCATTGCTTCCTTGTCTTCCTCAAGGTAGCAGCAGTATGTTTCCGTGAACAGTCTAGCTAAAAACAGATTTTCATATATTTCTTTTTAATGAGGTCCACACATGTCAACAGACGGAGAATTCCCACGGACGTTGGATTGTTATACATTCTAGTTTCATGTAGCCCATGCGTTCTTTTTGTTGTTTGTTCTACCTTGATATCACACTAGCATGCATGCTCTCTATACATTTATAAGAATCTGCGCACAGCTATCGCTAGAACGACAACTTATTACAGTGGCTGGCTATCTGTTTTGTTACTATATAGCGTGTGCTCAGACATTGTGGTCAAAAAAAATATTACACGCATGTTGACAGGCTGTCGGACCAGGTTAGTCCCCTCTCAGATATAAAACACATAATTAATCGTGGTTTGAGAGAGCCAATAGGTTTGTAAGATCTAATTCGACATACAGATTTGGGTTTCTGTTTCAATCACAGATCCCTGCAGCATCGCCTATGAGAAACTTAGTGTTATGGAGAGAAAAAGAGAAAAAAAAGAAAAGCTCCGGTCCTGCTTGCGTGTACTAATGACTAATTGGGGAGATTGGGAACCTTTAGTGAATATATTGTGGCTAGCTCAGAACTTATTCCTCTTTGTCTTTGTCTTCCGAGATTGGCAAATATACAGTAGCAGCTAAAAAAAAAAAAAAAGCTATCCAGTACTTGTTAGTGTCAGCAATAGTTATATAATACCCCAATTTTTATCACATTAGTCTAGTTTTAGAAAAAAATAAGGCGTGTTTCATAACTAAAACCATGTCATTCAATATCGCGAGCTTAATGTTAGGAAAGCCTCTCATGAAATAGGGAATATGAATGAAAAGTGCACTAAATTTAATTGCGTATGCTCTGATTTTCAGGGGCGTTTGCTGGAAGGAGACAAATGTTATATGATGCGATGTAGACTCGGCTGCTAGAATATCGTTCGTGTGGCTAAGCTAGAAGACTTCTGTCAAGAGCTGAGGAAGCCGTATGAAACAAACCATGAAAAAGAAAATGGAAACGGGCTTTACGGCCAAGCAGCGCTTTCGAGACATCATAAGAGCGAACTAGTATCGAGCTGCGGCTCCAGGAGCACATGGCTATCCCGCCGTGCAGAATTGCAGTCGTGCTCCCATGGAACGAAACTGGGCGGGTTGCCAATAAGAGGCCGTGGAATTCTTGGGCGCGGAAACAGATGACATGTACCCTGAAATGCTGTGATTGTTGTGCGGACACAGTCTTTGGTAATGCGACAGTCTATCGTGGTTGCGCCTGGATTAGCGTGTCCGCACAGAGAGTTGTACCGCTGAAGGACAGTCTAGGCGCAGTGATGATGCATGCCATCAAAGCTTCTTTCTATTGTTCTATTGAAGAGATGAAAAAGGTAAGTATAAAGCTTTGGACCGTATTAGGCCCTGTCTCTTGTCAGAATGACGATATCTAACCCCAACGGAGAGCTTACTTTTGTGCATTATATGTAACCCTAACGGATTTCCTAGGTCCGAACAGCAAAAAAGCTTCAACCTGGTTAGTGATAAATTTTTAGTTACGAACAATATAACAATAGAAGGATTGGAGCTCAAATATTCCAGCAGTGTTCTTGCTCTTCTCTAGCGGGCTTTTGTGATGTCCCAAACGGCCTTTTATACATTTATTTTTAATTTTTTTTCCTTTCCTTTTTTTCGAGGCTAGTGCTAGCGTTGTTTTGAGGTTTGTTTGTCTAATTGAGAACTAGCAGCTGTCAAGGAACAAAGGCGTGACTTAGACGCATTGCATTCTAGCAAACACAATGCAGCTCTAGAGAAGGGTGATGACGTTGTGCATAAACAATACAAACTATAAAATGCACGCACGCTTCGGATTATACACAGTTGTGGAACCTGGAATGTCAACATTTTAGGTATATGTGCATGCACATGCACATGCACGTAAGGTTAGTTTGTAATAAAGCTTGCCGAATGTTGCGTATAAACACAGATTAGAGACAGGATGGTAGCACTATAATACCGTAGTATTGGCAGCCAAGCCTTGCTATGTAGGATCGGCAGCAATCAACAAAAGCCTGAGTCGGGAAAAGGGGTGACGAGAACGGAGCCAATGAACCGAACCATGATATCCAAATGGCCAAGAGAGTGTCTTTGCCGATCTACGTCTCTGTGGCCCTGATTCAGACCTGGGAAGTCCAGCAGAACCAGAGGCAACTTAGATAAAAGACCAATTACAGCAAGAAACATGGAGATGAACGGTGTTCAATGCTCGCATTATATGGATGACAATTAGATAGATACTTGACTGTATTTTTGAGAACAACAGTAGAAAAAGAGAAGAAGCGAATAGTATCAGCAATCATCAGAGCATAAATTAGGGGCTGCGGATATAGACACTCCCTAGAATATGTAGCGACCCTCTCATCTTCTGGGGAGCAGTCTGCTAGCAGCAGCCTTGGCTCTTCGCTATCGCACTACTTTTGGTATTAGGAAAAGGAACTTCCTAGCTAGAGTAATTATAAATTGTGAAATGCACAATGATAGAGTGCACAAGCTTCCCCGCGGCTTCATTCGAAGCCTGGAATAACGTTCTGTGAGAGAGAAATTGAATATAATAGTAGAACAGGTCGACTATGCAATCTATGCACAATTATGCAATAAAACGGTGTTATTTACTATCACTTTCCGCCGCCAAAAGGCAGTCATAAAAACAGCAAGAGCGACAAGGCTGACCCCAGTATCTGTAGACCAACGCCCTTATAACGAATTTATCGATTTGCTGACTGACTAGGAATAATAATAATAGTATAGGAATATGCATGCAAACAGGAGGACAAAAAATAATTCATCACTTGTCGGGCGCCAGTATAGGTCGTCTAGCTAGGTTGTGACGGCTTAGCTCGAGAGGCCTTTTTGTAGGCCCCGCGTACCACTTATCTCCTCTGGTTTCTCTAATTTGATTATTGGCGTTCACGAGGCTCGCCTCTAGCGTTAAAACCCCGGTCCGTCGTTTGCGAGTGGTTCTGTTGATGTCGGACTATGAAATACTGGCCAGTTCCCTTATGTGTTCGCCTAGCTAGTCAGCCTGCAAGCTGGCAGGTATTTATCATAAGTGCTTTATTCTTGATTTGTGTATAGTATGCACAGATTGGCAGTAATATTGTGTGCACAGTACTCTCTACTTAGTAGGCAGGTTATTACCAACAAGGTCCTGGATTGGTGTAAGCTGACTGGAAGTTGTCAACTATTCAACATACGGCAATTACGGTCAATATTGCTATTATTCGTCCTCTGCACCGCCGGGATCTTCCTGATTGCCTCAGTCGATGTGATTTCCCCCTCCGCCCGCCCCATCTTGGGTTACTTGGTCTGCTTTGTTTACTTGGGTTCCTCTCACTGAAATTTCTGCTTCATTCGCAATCTTCATCCAAACCTCCGATTCGGGCATCATCACGCATTTCAAACGGGATCAATTCTTGCTTCGAATTATTCTCTGTTGTTGATCCCTTGCGAAGTGAGACATCTTACAAGCTTCCCTCGCAGAGCAGGCTGAATTCATTCATCTATGCATCTTTGCATATTTGCATTTTTCATCTTCTCTTCTATTCATCGCCCAAGCATCCCTTCGTCTTCATTACTACTCTGTCTTTTTTTTTTTTTTTTCCTTTTTTTGACCTTCTCCCTTCTTCTTTTCGTCTTGAACTGTCATCAAAGCGCCGAGCCTTGTTCGAAGCTTCCATCAGATCACTTATTGCGCGCCCCTATTCAGCGATTCAGCAATAATATTTACGGCTTGATTTTTTTTTCGCACTGTTTGTGTGCCCTGCTGCGATCTTGAGTCTTACACACAGACGTTTGCTTGTTCGCCAACACTACCTTACATCATCCACTTGTTGCTTTGGTTGCTGGCCTGCTGTAGTTTTCTTATTACTAGTAGTACATAGTACTGCAACACACCCAGTCTGGCTGCCCCATACACTTGCTCGCTCTACTCTTTTGTAATTCATTTTATCGGGGTCCCTTTATTTCCTTCTCTCGCTAGTCGAAGATCTGCTTTCTCTATTCTTTCCATCATCTCTCGAACCCGTTCTACTGCTTCGTGCCTTCCAGAATATCCCGCACCGAGAAACATGCCTCAGCACTTTAATTAGTTGCTACCTACATCTCCGACGACACGAATTCTTGCATAGCAAGATATCCTGCTCGTACGTATCTATAGACTCGGGCTTCCTAACCTACCTTTTCTATTCTATACATCAACGCCTATTCATCATCTTCTACGAATTGGACGACTACATCTGTCGCTATCCTGAATACTCTCCTGCCTGAGCCCTTCAAGAGACCTGATCGACGCTGAAACACTGCTTATAGCAACATACAAGAGACATCTTGATTTCGCTTCGTATAGCCTTAAGCGTAACATAGCTGTCTCGGTCTGCAGGACAACCCTCACCGTCCTGTTTTGCGCCCATTGTCTCACCACGGACGGCCCTTGGATAGATGCGCTGAGATATAGTTGAGACTGCACCCGAATGACTTGACATAACGGCGTTACGCCCTGCGCCAGTTGATATTGTAAGTTTACACCTTTTTTTTTGTTATCATTCTTGCACATTCCAAACTATTCGATCGTTCAGACCTTCTATACACCCTCCATATATAGCATCTTAGCTTCATATAACAGATAAGCTTTCTTAGCAGACAGTTACTCGTTTATAATGATGACTTAGTTCGAGGGCACAATTTTTTTTTTTGGCTACGAGACGGCAAACTTCGTACCTTCTCTACTACCGTCTGGGGCTTCCTTTTTTTTTTTCGACAGATCTTGTATAACACTATGCGATATCATTTGCGATATATCTATCTCTAGAGAACATATTCGCTCGATTATACGTTTGGTACAAGCTACAGCTACAAGTGGGCCGGTCTATAACGGGCATTTGCTTCGATCCAATTGCTTCCCAGTGTTGTTCTCAAATCAGAAGACTTCTGTTGTTATTTCGCACATGCTTTCGCCAGTCACTCATCATTAGTGCTGCATATATACCCTTGTTAAAGTAGCAACTAGGGCTATAGCCGTCGTCGCAAATTTTGAGTCTATATCCAACCAAAACTAATAGTTACTCTCTTTTCCACCCTAGTTTGACATTGCGGCTATCCTCCCTCCCTGCAATTGCAGCAGTATTTTACAACGGCCCCTTTTACCTCTTTCAATTGCCCTGGCTCATATCTGCTGCAAAAGCGCTCGGGTCTGCGCAGCTCTTCGTGTCATATCAACCTTAGCGTCTTGTGGCTTAGATTTATTCTTTTTTTTTTTTCTCACAATAGTAAGTTGCTACTATCCTCTATGTACTCTGACAAGAGACGATCATAATCTAGGCTACTTGAACTGTAGTCTGGAATTTTTTTTTTGGCAGCTATTCTTAGGTGTATAGCTTCCAAAATCACCTGTTCAAAGGAGCTAACTTACCTCAAGATTGAACGACAAAGAAAGGCAGAGACACATACAAACGCGCCTCCGAACTTGTCATACTAGGGGCACCCAGTGGCCGGACCAGGTGCATTGATCCTGTGAGCTTCAATATATATTGTCGTCGCTAGCGATACAACCTTGGAAAAGCAGCCTGGCTGCCAATTCATTAAGAGGAGCGAACAGGACTTGCTCTTAAGCAAGACCTCGTGTGTCTACGAAGTTAATGGGTGCTGCTATCTACTAATCTCGCGACTTTACTTTTTTTTTTCTTTTTTTTTCTTTCCTCAGAGAGTCCATCTCATTGTCGAGACCTAGTTTACGTGACAAGCTCGACAAATTTTGAACATACACAACACAACATGAACGCCTGGGAAACTGAAGACGAGTACGGTGGCCCAACGATGCCGGCCACACTTCCAACCCCTGCGCATTCCGATGTCCCTTCTAGAAAGAACTCTAGAGCTTCTAGACGCGCTGCGCGACGGTCGATAACGCCGCCAGGGCGAAAACCATCTACACCACCAATCTCAGATAAATCAAAACGATCATCAAAAGATATCACTACCGACGAAACCATCAGTATTTTGGATCCACGACGCTTTACACCCACACTTCACGCAAATCTAGTCTCTGAGATTTTAAATTTGAGACGAGACCAAGAGGAAAAAATCAAGTTGATAGAGCAACTCGAGACTGCGCTTCATGTATCTCGACAAGAACAAGAGCGACTGGAACACACTGTTGCCAACTACTCTAAAGACACTAGATCTCTAAAAAGACAGTTGTCTATTCTCGAGGGTGGAACTTCTTCTGCTATTGGTGATCTTTCTAAGGAGCGTGATGAAGCAGTTGAGTCTATAACGGACGCCAAGAAGCGTTTAGAGATTGCTCAGCGCAAGATTAGAGTCCAAGAAGAGGATTCCCAGCGTGTTCACGACCAATGGGCCAGAGAGAAGGACGAATGGGACGAGGAAAAGCGCAAATATGAGCGAAAGGTTCATGTAGCTGAAACGCGCCTGAAAACACTCCTAGATGAAGTTTCCGCTTATCAAGCGCAGCACCAGAATAGCGCACAAGCTACTGACTCGGACACCGATATTACCGATCATGATGGCGATGCTGCTAGCATCAGAAGTCGCCGGACAATGAGTGTGAGCAACAGTATCCGGTTCTCTATCATCTCTAACAGCCGGGGACTCAACTCATTGGCTGACGAACTCAACTTTGGCGATGATGATTCCGACGATTGGCAAGCCGACTATGATGATCGCCGCGAAAGCCTGGCGTCCATTAACCCATACCGCCACACTCGTACATTTAGTAAAGACAGTACACTATCAACCGCCAAGCGCCACATGCGTACTCAGAGTATTCAAAGCCTCGAAAGTGTCAAGAGCATCAAGCAGCGCCCCGGCAGTGTTTCTAGAAGCTCACACTTGCAACCAAACACTGTTTTCGAAGCCTCTGAAGATGACGTTAGTATTTCCGGCACTGTCACTGCTGGTGACGATGAATCCCACCTGGGTGATGAGACTGTTGCTGATATTACGGTTCTCCAACGTCCTATCACTCCGCCGTCAATGCCACATATTGTCTATATTGACACTGGGATCCAGTTCTCGCCACCTCCTTCCCCCAAGCTGGAATCTGTGATATGCGATACAGTCGCGGTGGCTTCTGTAGCCGTCAAGGTCAACATGTCTCGAGTAAGCGTAGAGCATTCATCTATAAATGCTTCTGAGATTGAAGCTAACCAGCGGCGCAAGAGAGTTCATGTTGGTCGTCCCTTGACAATTGAGCCTGTGTCTCGCATAATGGTTTCTTCCAGTTCACAGACAGTGGAACCTCTAACACCACTAAAGACGCCGAAGATGACTTTTCAGGTTGTTAGCATCCCTCCTACGCCGATTGAAAGGGCGCCGAAGTATCAAAAGCCAACCATGGCCTCTACTTGCACCCAGACAGATTCTATGCCAGAGCCCGAGCCCATTTTTGTGCAGGTTCCTGTTGCCCCAGAACCAGTTCTGCCCCTGGTTATTCCTAGCATTAGTATCGTGCCCCCGACTAGCAGACCGTCGTCGCCCCATGAGCCACGCCTACCTCAGTACTTTAAGGACTTTGGCTGCCAAGTTAGCATGCCTCTGGCTTCGATGGTATCATGCAGTGTGCAGACTGAGCCAATCCGTATTGATAAGCGCCTAGCTCAGCTGCCCCCCCACCTTCAACCGTCTGCTATCCGATCTCGACCAGTATCCCCAGAAGATGATGACGATCGTCACTTCAGTCCCGTTCCTGGTTATGTACCACCAAGGAACCCTCGGAGACTTACCAGCCAGCGCAGTAGCACTGATATTTCATCGTCACCTCCGGCCATATTACTACCTAGTGAGATGCCAATTGATGCTTACCCAGGAAACAATGATGATGGCCCACTTTCGAACGAGAAGGCGCCTATGCGCCGCCCACACCGTATTAGCAGCTTGTTTGCCGGCTTTGATGGCGTCAGTTCCGATGAAGGCGAGGAGTATCTCGATGCTGATAGCGATAACGAATACCGTACTGTACTATCAGCACCAACTAAGCCAAGATCTGGCGTAGTACGCTCCGGGAAGCGTGGATCAATCACACATGTCGGAACTTCCCCTGAGGAGCTAAAGCGCAACTCGAGCAGAAGTTCTGGCAATACCGACCTATACCCTACTTATACTTTGACAGAGCATGTTGAGGTAACCGGTCCAGTACGCCGTGCATCAGTGCGTGGGAGGAACTTCGATAAAGGGGGCGTTAAGGTGGGTGGTATGCGCAAGGCTGCCATCATTCAAAGCGGTATCGTCACTCACTCTACTCGTCCTTGTAGCCCTGGCTTGCTGGACGGCCGCGACCCTCCTTTCCCAATACCTACACGGGCAAGCTCTCGGCGCCCTCCTGCTTCTGCCAGTGCTCCTAGCGACGGCCATCGTAGC
The DNA here is from genome assembly GCA_001856765.1 of Endoconidiophora polonica. NCBI lineage: Eukaryota > Fungi > Ascomycota > Sordariomycetes > Microascales > Ceratocystidaceae > Endoconidiophora > Endoconidiophora polonica. The sequence goes on along the minus strand of LXKZ01000037.1, from coordinate 102,427 downwards.
CCTATTAGACGTGGAAGTGGCCGCAGCCACTACCGTGCTAACAGTATTCGGAAAGTGCGTTCTGCCGCTGCTCTTCCTCGCGGAGGCCGTGGCCGTCGGGGAAGTCGCTCACCTCCTCCGTTGTCGATGTCGACTATGGATCCCCCCACTAGCCCATCGTTGCCTCCTCTTCCAAGCAATGATCTAGCTTCGCCGCGGGTTAGTAACTTCCGCAACAGTAGCCAGTATCGCAGCCACAGATCGCAGCTGTCGTCGACTACTGCTAACACAGCCCTCACCGCCAATACTACCCACACGGGTTTCACCGACGCACAATCTACCGCCTCGCAGAGTAATGTAGTTGTCGATGCTATTGCCCAGACCATGGTTGGTGAGTGGATGTTCAAGTACGTTCGAAGACGCAAGTCTTTTGGCGTTCCTGAGACTAGTAACAGAGAAGAACCTAGCAACGATCGCCACAAAAGATGGGTTTGGCTGGCGCCCTACGAGCGCGCCATCCTCTGGAGCAACAAGCAGCCGAACTCTAACGCTATTCTTACTGGCGGTAAGGCTGGTCGTAAACTCGCTATTCAGTCGGTTTTGGATGTTAAGGACGACAACCCGGCGCCGAGGGGAGTTGCACAGCTATTTAACCGATCGATTTTGATCCTAACGCCACAGCGTGCGCTGAAATTCACGGCTACTAACTCAGAGCGTCACTACCTGTGGCTCACTGCTCTGTCGTTTTTAGCGCATTCACCCCAGTCTGTGCCTGACAATCTGGCGCCGCCTAAACAAGACTCTGTTGCTTTCGAGATACCTCCTCCTAAGAACAAGCGCGGAGGCATTAGAGACTCGATTCGCTTGACTAAGAGCCGTCATGGTCATAGCCAGCAAAACAACAGAGCGGCCATTACACCAAGTATCCCTAGTATTCCAGATGTTCCACCCAGTCTTCACTCGGCACAACTGAACTTGAGTGACTCAATAAGCTTCCGCCCCCGCGACTCATTTAGTACGCAACCTAGTAGTGTGAGCCAGCATACACGTGAACAATCTCGCGATGCTGCTGAGCCTCCGTTCATTCCTCGGTTCAGCGAGCGCGCTGGACAGCAGCCTCTTCATAGTCGCAAGCGTAGCAACACCGGAGGCCATGTTCCGCCGCCGCTGTCATTCCGAGGCTTCTCAGGCCCTGCTGGTAGCTCGTTCCACATGCCCAATGGAAGCGTGACCGGAGCTAGTGTTGACACGGCTGGTTCGTCTGATATTTACCAGCAGTCATCCGGCGGAAATACGTGGGCGGGCTCGCAGCGCACTTCAGAGGCATCTTCAAGACCACCAAATAACTTCTTCGATGCCATTGGCACGGTGCGCATGGAAGCGTTCATCTCGCCGCTTGCACAAAACCAGTTTGATGATGACCCGGATGAACACGATGAGTTCCGCATTGCTGCACGTCGGCGCAGTAAGGAGCTGCGCCGCCGCCAGAGCCGTAGCAGACATCGTGATAGCTATACATCTCGCTGGTCTGGAAGTCGTACTGGCGGAGAGGACGACTTCTTCATCCGAGACGATCCTTTCAAGAGCTTCTAAACAAGCATCTGATGCTAACTTCTCACCATGCCATGACGGCTTTGGCTCTCTTTGTATAACTCCACATATTTATTTTATCTCTTTGCCTCTGATTCGTGTTCTATATTTTTTTTTTTCAAGGTCACCCGAAACCCTTTTCCTTTCTGCTATTTGCCGCCGACGGCTACAATCCGACTCTTCTACTCTCCTTTTGTGAACACTGTCTCCTTTTAATTTTTTTTGTCTACATTCCTTTTTTTTCTTGTTTTCTTGTGTCAAATCTCAATCACATATTATCTTTCAAGCGTGTCGAACGAAGTAGTGCAATCATACATTGTTTGTATTTTCGGAGAAGAAAAGTATTCAGCCTTCCTCATTGTTATCATCTATCTCTTTTGTTCACACGGTCTGTATTATATAAGCGGACCTGTTGATATATATAAGCCACTCTCTTTTTCGTCGCAAAGCCAATTTATCTTATCGAATATCCTCTTTGCTCGCAATTATTCTTCTTATGGTTTGCGCTCTGGTTTTGTTGTATTTCTTATCTCTCTATTCAAGGTCTTTTATTGTACTGAACATGAAAGGGAGACTTTGGAGTTTTGTTGGTGGCCGTATTTTATTTCAATATTTTGCTGAGCGGTGACTTATTTTCTGTATCTAAACCCTCAAGATGTCTGCCTTTTTACAAGTCCGCAATACAAAGCGGACAGTATTTTCTTCTATCCGTTGCTCCTCCGTCATGTGTGCTTTATCTACATGTATCTGAATTAAGACAATACTTACTAGAAATGACATTCAATTGTGCTACATCGAGTATATACTGAAGTTTTTTATGCAATCCTCCTTATCATGTATCAGTGAAATTTATAACCCATGCCTACGAAATAGCCAGACATTATCAAAATTATTATAGTAAAGCGTCGATATTTTGTGGTGCTGGTAGTTAAGCTGCCCCTCCAATTGAAGTAGTGATTAGATAAGCCACATAAGGAGCTACACAACCAAGCCAATTAATATTGAGATTCTGCAATCCGCCAAACAAACTGATCTACACAGAAGATCTTCCAACAACGGACTATCATTGATGCCGACGCGACAACGTCTCGTACTACGCGGATCTCCTAAATTCAACGATAGCCTGTGTGCTGAGCTACGATAACTTAGAACAGACGCACATACACATAAACAGCTGCTGGCCACTATCTGCCGCTACTATGGACGCCGCCTTGTTTTCAGCAGCAACTCAAACACTTGAGGAGACGCAAGCCCGTCACCGGCGCGAGAAGAAAGATCTACAAGGCCGCATCACGGGCAAGAAGAAGAACGCAACCAAGAAAACCCGCAAGGGCGTTAATGACGAATGCGCTGCCATGGAGCGCGACCTAGCCGAGAAGCAACAGGCTGAACTAGACGCTCTACTTGGAGTTTTATCATCGACAGAAGCCGAGTCTTTAGATGAGCAGCAACAAGCAGAAGCGCAAATAGGCAAAGACGAGGAGGCGACAGAAAAGAAGCTTGCCGCGCTATCATTGGCTACGGAAGAACCCCCCACCGCAGCGGAGAGCACACGGGACCAGCAGGGCCCCGGAAAGCAGAAGAAGCGGAATCGCCAGAAAGAACGATTAGCGCGCCGGGCAGCTGAGCAGGAAGCGTTAGCGGACCAGGCCGCCGACGAGGCGGCGAGCATGACAGATTATCGAGCCCTCGAACGCGAAGCACTAGCGCCGAGACTAGCTGCACGCTCGCTCGTCGAATTCGAAGTGCCTGCCGATGGTCACTGTCTGTTTAACGCAATGGCTGACCAGCTCGCTGCGAGGAAGATTTCTTTGCCGGCATCCTCCCGGGCCTCTTCGTTACTTACTGGCTCCACTTCTACGGTGACAACAGCACCGGCACTGCGCAGGCTGGCGGCCGAATATGTTCGCGCACATGCGGACACCTTTGCGCCGTTTTTAGAAGACGATGTCGAGACGTATACGCACCGCATACAGAGCACAGCGGAATGGGGCGGTCAGATCGAGTTGCAGGCTTTAGCAGAAGTGTATGGCGTGGAAATCGTTATTTTACAGAAGAGTGGTGAACAAATTATTACGCCAGCAGCAGCAGCAACAACAACAACAGACGGAGATAAGGAGATCAGGAAGAAACTATATGTAGCGTATTATCTGCATGGGTTTGGTCTGGGGGAACACTATAATTCGCTGCGCAGCATAGAATAGGGGTTTGATTTGAGGAAAAGAGGATATGTATATAAGTTCTTGTTATAGAGTGAAGACATTTATAGCCCAACTCTTGCTATCGTGTTTTTAGCGATCTTCGTGGGTCCAAATAGACACATTATCCGATATAGATCCGTCCTCTGCGTAGCCCACTGTGTTTGTCTTGATCGGCTTAAAGTACGCCACTCTCCTGAGCCCATGACCGTCTACATTACTCCTTCCTTGACCAAGATTGCCCGACTCAGCTGGAGAATCTCGATATCCCACAGCTTCTCCAGCATCGTTATACACGACGTCGACGCCGGGACGGCGCAGAAGGCTTTGATAAGCGCTAGACTGTAGTCCGTGAGGTGGGCCGCCTAATGCGGGAGACTTGCCGAGGGGGAATTCTAGACATATTAAAGATCCTGTTTCGGCGAGCAGAGATGTCATCCGGGCTGCCCATTGCGGACGCATAGCTACGGGGAGGGCACAGAGGAACTTTTAGTTTCGAAGTTTTGGCCCCCCCCCCCCTTGTGTTAGTAAACCCCCATTGATTTTTACAATTGCGTGTTGGGGGTTATAAAAAAATTGAAGATAAGAAAAACTTTATTAACTTACAGTGTAGTCATACACAACGTCGAATAGACCTACCCGCTCGATCAGATCGGCAGCAAAGAAATCAGCCTTAATCCAGCTAACGTTTCCACGTACAGCGACACCGGGCTTTAGTTTATATTCCTCCGTCTCGCAAAGAATCTGCTCCTGTTCATACTTGGCCGCCTGGGCTAAAGCCGTTGCACTGGCGTCTAGGCCAACAACGTCAAATCCATAACTGGCGAGTAATAGCACATCGTAGCCTCGACCGCATCCAGGAACCAAGGCGCGGCGATGAGTAGTGGGGTTTGACAGAGAAGAAGAGGGGGAGGTGGCGCCAGTGCTGGTGCTGGTGCTGATGGTGGTAGTGGTGGAGGTTGACAGTTTACATAGCGCTTCGGATAACGCCGGAGAGGGCCCGGATCGGTCCCATGGCGTGTTCTGTTCCTGCCATAAGTGTTCCCAGCGCTCGCCGTGGTCGCGAAAGGCGAGATCGGTAAAGTGCATTGACACTGGAACGGACATGGCGTTTTTTTTTTTTGGGGGGGGGGGGGGGGGGGTTTCGAAAGGTTATCCTTGATGATAGACAATTAATTGAGAGAGAAAGAGAGTTTTCGCGGATCAACATGGGCTTGTCAATATATTACGCATCACATGTCATTGAGTAGGTAGCAATTACTATAATAAGCCCAGAGAGAAGGGAGATCCGGGCTCCGCTTAACTTTTTTTTCCCCAAGTTCTCTTTAATATTATTCAAACGACTGAAAAGGGCAAAGAAGCTTGCATTGAGATTCATTTCTCCTATTGAACAAATTGGGTACTTTCCATGTTCATTTCGGACTTGCCATCTCACTCACACAACAAGCAACCTCAATGAAATAAATTGATGTACAAAAATGCAAAGAAGTAGAATAATAACGCCGTTTTGCTTTCTCGTAAAAAGCCCATCACTAAAGAGAGGATTAAATAATCAACCATGATAAGCATCAACGAGAACATTACAAGATAAAGTCAAGATTTCAAATCTTACTTACTGTTAGGACCGACCAAGAAACGATTTTTTTATCATTTATGTAAACCAGGTCCGCCTTTTTGTATATATATCTTTAACTATTTTCGTTCAAAAATCAATGAAATATATGTAATCTCACGATATCAAGACACCATTTCTTCGTTTTCTTTTCTTTCCGTTAATTTCAAACATTATAAAAACATACACAAAAATAATAACCAGATAACATCGTTAAAAGCATTTTTTTAAGCTTAGAAGTAACTAAATCTCATTATGAAGATAAAATCGAAAAAGAGTAGCAAGAAAAAAAAAGAGACATTAGGTTTGGTGTTAAGTCATGGAAAAATAAATTATACGTTCTAAGATATAAGAAGGCATACTTTTTGGATTCATATTCTTCAATATTTTTCCATCTTCATTAGTCTCTATCAGTAAGACAATGGAGAAGGCATGATTTCTTTTCTATTCTTTACTCTTTCCCTTTTCATTTTCATTAAACACAACAACAGAATAGAACAATAAGCAAAATGTAAAGAAAGGAATATCCCAAAAAAGAAGAAGAAAAAAGAGAAATATTTGTAAGAAAAAAAATCCATACGAGAGGAGACATTGAAAAAGGAAGAAAAAAAGCCCCTTTTTGAAGGATGTAGACGGCGGTGGGTGTATAAGACGTAAATGAAAAAGCCAAAAAAAAGAGAAAAAAAAAAGGTACTGTTAAAAACAACCAATGACAGAGATCAGACTTTGAACTAGAAAACAACATTACCAGACGAATAACATAGAATCAGCGAACCAATAGCGTGGATAGCAACAGAAAGACAAAGATGGAGAAGGAGATAAAAAAGAGACGGTAGCAACAAAGACAAACAGACACTGGAGAAGCAGATACCAATAATATGGCCTAGGTGACTAGAGCAGATAAAGAGAAGAGAAAAAGAAAAAAAAAAGTAATGATGCTATGTAAAAAATGGGAGAGCTGCAGACGGGGAATAGTAAGTAGAGTAGTAGTGATAGTAGTAGTAATGGCTGTAAACTTTATAATAAAAAAAAGGCAAAAAAAAAAAATCAAGAGTGTATGACATGAATATCTTTCCTCGTCCTTCATCTTCTTCGTCCTCGTTCATCTTCAACCACAGCATACCATCTTGGCAAACTTCTGCAGCCCAGTAGGCGGGTTCTCTGCTGGTCTCTGCTGAGCATCCTGTCCATCCTCCTGTGTCATTGGCACGGGTTGCTGCTGGCCAGTCAACGACATGCGTTGTTGAGCTTGCGGCAAGTTCTGTGCGCTATTCTGGAACTGGGCCTGCGTGGACGCCGTAGGAGTGGCCAGATCCCGCATCCCCCCTGCCCCCGAGGTCCTCGCCGCGCTGATGGCGCCGGGGCCGTTTTGCCGATCGCGCTTGTTGGGCATCTGCTTGATCGGAGAAGGAGGAGGGGGCTGCGCGGCGTTTAAACGCGCTACTGTCAGGTTGTTGTTGGCGTTCTGGGCAGCTGCCTGTGATTGCCTGTGTTGGTTGTGGTCGGCCGCTGGCCGGCTGTGATAGCCGTGCTGCTTGGCCGTCGCGTCCCACACCTTTCCCTGCTGGTTTCCCTGCAGCATCCAATCGTATACGTCATCTTCCGGCTCATTGCGGTCCTTGAGCACCTTGGTGAACAGGTCGCGCATGTGGTCGTAGTCGGGTTGCTCCTCAAAGCCGAGGTTGCGCACATACGTCAGATACTGATTGAACTCTTCGGGGAAGCCATCGCAAAGATCCTTGATAGCTGTGGTCTGCTTCTTTTCGCCAATTTTCTCGTACTTCTGCTTGTTAGTCGCAGCCTTCAGGCCTTGCCACGGCAGACCACCGCGCAGGAAGTACATGAAAACATGGCCCAGTGCCTCTAGATCGTCACGGCGGGATTGCTCACGGCCCAAATGTGTGTTGATTGACATGTAACGAGCGGTTCCGGACAGCGATTTGCGCTCGCGATACGGAATGTGCTGCTTCGTCTTGGGGTCGCGGTACTGCTTGGCCATACCGAAATCAACAACGTGGATGGTATTGGCAGCCTTGGTGCCGGGCCGACCGATAAGGAAATTGTCGGGCTTGATATCACGGTAGATCAGGTTCTTCTCGTGAATGGTCTGGACACGGGATAGCATTTGTTTGGCAACCATTACTGTGGTCTTGATGCTGAACCTCCGGCCACAGTGGTCGAACAAGTCCTCCAGAGAGGGACCGAGCAGGTCGATAACCAGTATATTGTGAAGACCCTCTTGACCGAAGTAGTAAACATTAGGGATACCCTCTTTAAAAACATGACAGTTAGAATTACGGTTGACTCAAGTGTTATATATTGTGTTTGTGTTCGCGTGTATGTATACGTACTGCAACCGACCATGATCTTGTAGGTACGGTACTCATCGCGAAGTTGAGGAGCATCACTCTTGCGAGGTTCCTGTAGATAATTGTTAGTTTAGCGATACTAGACCTTCTTAAGTATTGGTACCTCAGAGGTAGGATAAAGGCTACCTACAAACTTGATGGCGACTTGTTGGTTGTTGAGGAGATTCGTTCCCTCGAAAATAACGCCGAAAGAACCCTCACCAATCTTCTTGCCCACGCGGTAGTGAACGCCCACCACGTTGGATGATGAAGACGACATGGTGGCTAGGTATTATTAGGAGACTTGCTCACGAAAGCAAATCAAAATTTCTATTAGAAAAAAAAAAGGAAAAAAGAAAACAAATAAGTATAGAAATGTAAGATTCGGTGACTGCAATTAAGCAGTTGTATAGGTTGAGACGCGATCGATAGTGTCTCTAAAGCAAGATCGAATAGACGGGTCGAATAAGGCTACGTCGGTCTGTAGTCCGAAGAGGGAATTCGTAGCGATGATGGTGTGGAAGATGCAATAAAATGCCGCTTAAATAAGAAGAAAAAAAACCAAAACAAAGAATGCCGTCTGCAAGAATGTGACAATTGTTAGTGTAAATCTTATACGGGAACTGTCTGTAGCTCTGTGATCTGGTGATAAGACGACAACAATGGCGACAACGCAATCTGCAGTGTGGAGGAGCAGTAACTAGGAGGACGATAGCGATGGTGCCAGTCGCATTCCCGGTTAAGTGCTAAGGGAGGCAAGCGAAGGTTGTCCGGGCATTGTCCTCAAGGGAGAAGAGGTTCGATAAATGAGCGCTGGCAATAGGTGAAGAGAGAAGGGGAAGAAGAAGGAAAGAAGAGAATCGAGAGCAAGGCCGAGTCGGTAAAATAAAATAAAAACAAGGATTGCTTTCACTGAGAAGGTTGAGGAAAAGCACTGGCAGGAGGTAAAATGCTAGGCCCTGTGCATGAAATCGAGCAGTAAACAGCAGCAATCGCTTGATTGCGTTAGGGGGCGTGCGCTACATTAACAGGCATGGGCCTGCGACTTCTGATTGGCTGTTCGGGGGGGGGGCCATCAGGGGTCGGACGGTCGATGCTGACTGGTAGTAGATGACTGACTTTCTTCTTCCAAGTTTGAAGTGAGAGCTGCATTGACATCCAGTTCAACAGACTTGAAAAAGACAGGCTGCTTTCTTTTCTATCAAGTTCGACTAACTAGGTCGGTGGGATTGAAATCATGAATATACGATGTAGAGAGAGATAGAGATATCTGTAACAGTTACATGCTCTAGTTTACAAGAGGTTCCGTGCTATATCTGTCTGGTCGGCCGAGGCTACGCACCACAATGCACGGAAGCCCAAGCGGCATTGAAGCGGACGGAGGCGACAGCCAAGGTGCAGACAACAGACCCCCTCCAGAATATCTCGTGCACAAGTGACGAGGCCAGGCAGGGTGGGAGCAAAGTGACGGTGGACGAAAGTATTGAAGTGATATGGATATGTCGGTCAACTGGAAACGTACCAATGGAAAGAGAGCGAGAAGGCGAAAGTAATGTCGATAGTCGGTCTGGTTGTTCCGATACAAGGTTTTTGTTTTCGTGAGAATCGTCAGCGTCGAGTCCCCGAAAAATCTTTGGATGGGCGGATGTTCTAAGGCGCAAGTTGGATGGAGAAACGAAGCGTCTCGATATAGCCTCGTTCGAAAAGAGTTCCTTTTAGCGTCGAAATGAGAGCGAAGGAAATCCAGTAAAAGAAAATAAGAAAAAGCGACGTGTAGAATTAGAGGCAAGCAAGCGGGCACCAAATCAACGAAGGAAGAGGGAAGGAATTACAAGTAAAAAGATGGACGGCGAAAGACTTTTTTGGCTCTTTGTTCTCGAGTAACGATGATGCTCTGGATCTCGCTCGCGACACGCGATTTTGTCTGGACGGCGACAAAAGGTGGGAAGAAAAGAGAGGGAAAAGAGAAAAAAAAAAAAAGAAGAAAAAAAAGAAAGAAGAAAGGGAGGTGTAGGATAACTGAAGGGTGGTGGAGTGAGGAAAAGGGAAACGGTGGATACCTAGAAATACAGCGGCCTTCACAACTAGCCCAGCTACACTACGCACTACAGCAAGTGTAACAATCGCTATAGACTCTTGCTCAATCGTCGCCTTGACTGTTTTTTTTCTTCTCTTCGTTTCATTGTTCAGTGTCTTTCATCTTCCTGGCTGTTCTTAGGGGCCTGGCCATGCCAAAAAGACAAGACTATCTATAAGCTGCTGAGAAATTGCGCACCGTCTACGCACAGTGCTTACATATGGCTGGAAGTATGTACAAAGACAGTGCCAATACCATAGTTTGCGCACGCCTATTCCTTCTGTCAGGGGTTTTGAGCCTGCGCTGCTATGGCTGCTACTTCGAGTTGAAGTGAAGATGCCGCTAAAAAGCTAAAGGGGAGGCTGGGCTCTGTTGCGGTTGTTATTGTTTTATTCTTTTATTTTTGGGTCTACAGTGACTTGACTGACTGACTACTAGAGGAATGGAAGAAGTTCGGAATCTCTACCCATATCTATCAATTTCAATGCGTTGATGTTATGCTTTGCCAGCTTCACTCGGATGAAAAAAAAAAATTCATCAGACAAGGCTAGTAATACAGGTTATTTCTAGTTGGTCGTAGTGTTTATCGTACCAGGCGGCGACTTTCTCCAGCACAGCCTCGCTTCTTGCTCGCACTATGGGTTCCAGCGGCCGACGATATGTCACTTCCAGTTCAGCAGCGCCTACATAATCGACCTAATCGGCTGCAATCTGGTAGTACTGACATTGGCATAGTCAGTAGCCGTCTATCATCCATACATCCATAACGTTTTGTCTGTCTGTCTGTCTGTCCATCCCATCCCATCCCATCCCATCCCATCCCATCCCATCCCATCCCATACACCTCAGCCCGCAGGCAGGCCCAATGAACCATAAAACGTACTGCTACTGCATACAAATAGCATGTCCTTATACAGCCTCTGCTTACCTGATTGGTGTTCCCGCCACCAAGTCAGAAGTGCATCTCCCCGAAATAAAAGCCGCCTCCGCTCTCTTAGATCTATTGTACCTAAAGGCGTTGCGTCCAGGGCCTCTCAGCGGTCTAACCTCCTCCCGTAACGAAGCTCTAAACATAGCCCAGCGCTGCTATCGTGATTTGTCTCTTTATTCTTCCTTCTTGTACTGTCGAGAAAAGGCGAAAGCAAAAGCAAAGGTGCCCAAGGAGGCTTTTTTTTTTTTTTCGTCGCATTGTCCAGAATTAATGACACCCTATATTTCACCGCTAATAAGGCCTGTTCTCGTCCACTTGGGTCTTCCCCGACGAGCGAAGCGCCCTCTAGTCAGGCAAGGCGCAATAAGTTAAATTTGTGCACTTTTGTCGTTTTCTTTTCTTCTTCGCGCCGTTTTCTTCTTTCTTTCTTACTAGACTAGCTTAACCAATAGTCTAGGGCACGCCAGGGCGGCAAGCAAATAATAGGAAAGATCCGGCTTTCTCTGCAATATTATCTCCGGGTGCCATTTTGTCTCGTCAGGAGTCTTACATAAAAAAAAATGCTGAAAAGCTATCGATATGCAGGTGCTGGCGTCTCGCCCACCAATAGCACTCATAGCGCGTATCGCAGGCGGCGTCTAGGAAACGGGTCTGGATATAGCGTAGCATATCACTAATGTTGCTGGTCTTTCTACTAAAACGCAGTCCTGCTCATTGTCTCAGCCTGCAGGCTTATTTTATTGTTTACTGATTATAGTTGCCCCTTCATGTCGAATATTGAGGCTGGCCAGCCATTGTACTGTTATAAGACTATCTATATTCTGATAGTTGAGCCTATCGGCGCTCCCCAAATAGATGCCACTTTGTTATACAAAATGACCTTGATCAAACTCTCGCTTGCTTGTTCTTGCTTTACTTTTCACGATCCTTACTTCGGCTTCCTACAGTACCTATTCTCTCTTCAGGCTAACACAGTATCTTACGAGAAGAGATGATGGCCCCAGTATCTCCATCCTTTCGGGCGACGTCTAGAGGCTAATAGCGCTGTTTCTGGGGCTACTAGTACTGCTTACATCGAAACGTCAACCTCCTCCTCTCCTTGTCGCCGCTCTGCTTGCATTTCCCTTTGCGCTTTGTAGGCCGATCTTTCCACTTTCCTCTCTTCAATCCTGTTGCGTAGTAGCAAGCTCGAACGTGCATTAGCATCCTACTTCTCCCCTCTCTTTATCTTGCCCAGCCGCTCAGATTTCAAGCCCGTTGCATGAATTAGATGGCATATTGCCGGCCTGCCGTTCGCTACGCCGTTCAAGACGTGAATCGTCGCAAGACTTCAGTTTGCCATCATTTTTCCTTGCTCGCTTCTTGACTCATTCTATACGAAAGCAGCTAATTTAGACGGGTATCTTCATAGTTCCAGGAACTTAATAAGATTAACGATTAAAAAAAAAAAACTAATTTAGACTTGGATAGGGCCTGTTTACCAAGACCCTTCATCTCACTGACTTTGAATTAAAATAAAAATTAAAAATAAAGCCGACTTGGGCTCAGCTCAGCGAATCGGCCAGACCTAGCTTTAAGCAAATAGCTAGTCTTTTCCATATTTGTGTTCATTTAGCTTGATCTCAATCACACTCATATGGATAAGCTTCTCTTTCAGACTTGCTGCACATGAGCTGCAGGAACAATTTGAATCGGCGACGTCTCGAGATTTTGCCATTAAAGAGATCAGGCCGCTGAAAGAAAAGAATGTATAATAGTAGATGTATATATATATATATACCATAGGGAAAGTGAATCAGGCATGAAGAATAGTAATAGTAATATAGTAATAATCATGAATAACAAAAATAAATACATCAAGAACAAAAAGCCTGAAGCCTAGGATCAAGACCATGTCTCTAGGGTTAGAGGGTTAGGTATCCCCTTTAACCTAGGGGGCCTGTTTGGTTAACCTTCCAAAATGTTACCTGAGGGACGTACTATCATTTCTGGTTCTAATTTTGACGTCAAATGCCATCTTTGATTCAACGTTTGATATCTTCCCGAAGCAATCAAGTCTCTCTCTCTCATCTAATGTTTGTCTTCCAAGCTTTCCCACTCTCTATTGTTACAGTGTGTCACGTTGGAATCGGTTGTTAGTCATAAGTTTATGTAGAGTACAAACTTTGTCTACAGAAGGGAAGCATAATAAGCTTTCAAAGGAAGAAGAAGAAGAAGAAGAAAAATGCTGGTTGCCAGCTAGAAATCATGAGTTGTTCGCTTAGATCGCTCGGTCTCTCACTCGCACGAACAAATTTATCTTTCCTTTCGAGGATAACCGCGGTCCGAAAATACGAAGTCTTTATGTGGCAGATGTCCATGGCAAACCTTACTTACATTCTTGCGTATATTAAAGCCTATATTATTGCTGCCAAAAAGCACGATGAAGTCATTGGCAAGTGTTAGCGTTGAACTTGTGTATGTCAGTATCGATACCAACTATCACAGAAGAAATAATTAAAGGAAAAAAAATAAGAAAAAGAAAGATATTGCTGCATACCAGAAGAAGTCGGCAAACCAGAGATAAAGAAAACGGGTTTCCCCCCCCAAAAGCATGGCTTAACCTTAACAAACCGTGAGCTACGATCTTGTAAACTAGCGGTGGCTGTGCCGAGCATAATCGTTCTGACAAGTCAACTTGCTTTCTTGTTTTCTGCTATTCTGGAGCCAAGGCCTTAGCAAATCAGCAGCAAGTGCGGTGATTCTGGACCATGGATGATAAGACTTTGTTTTTGATCTCCCCAATATTGAACCATATATGCCGTGATTAGGTGTTTTACATATTTCGTGTTTGGGTATGGAAAAAGTTATGATACAAGATGAACAAGCAAAAGAAAACAATAAATTAAATCCGAGAGCAAAATAGGTATATATCATGAATGGACTGTGGCCTGACGGCCACACTTTAAAGACCGCCGACTTACATTTGCAGAACCCTCGAATTCCGTCGCCTGGATATGACTAGAAGAATGAACAATGGCAGAGGAACGAGCGTTCTCGTTTTTTGTGCTACTAAAGTCGTTTCCCCTCTTGCTAGCATTGCAACGGTATATCTATCGTCAGATGATGGGGGGGGGGGGGGGGGGTCTGGACAAGCAAGTTGCTGCCAATCTCTTGATCAGGGTTCCTTGACCGCTTTTCCAATACGCAGGCGACACCACTAGCAACAGAGCAAAGACAGGAATAGATCATCAGTGTTAGTCGAACAATAATAAGTATCCTGCAACGATCGGCAATCTTTAACAAACAAAGAAAAGGAAAGACGTACCTCTCCGCAGCTGATCGGCGCGTACTTTGTTAGTTCGTGCTGGGACACACAGGTCGGCACTACGTCGCACTTTTCATTAAAGTTGAAGCCGAAGAACATCGGCATCGACAGCCGATCCGTGGCCGCATAGTTGTAGACACGGTGCACTGTCGACTGAAACAGGTCGTTGGAGAGTCGCGCTAGGAAGTCGCCAATGTTGATGACGAACGTGTCGGCAATGGGCGGCACGTTGAGCCACTGGCCCGTATGGTCTAGTACTTGCAGTCCACCGACCGCATCTTGCCATAGGATCGTGAGCGTTTGGATGTCCGTGTGTGAGCCGATACCTACGTCGACGGAGTCGCCACAGGCTGCCGTATTGGCCGGGTAGAAGTTAAAGACTTGGTCGCTTGTTGGTCATCAGAAAGTCAGTTACGGTTGATATAGTGAACTGGAAGGGGGAAAAAAAAAAGACCCCCTAAAAAAAGGAACTTACCTCCCAGGGTACGTCATGAGATGATCAAAGTAGTGCTCATCTACGCCTAGGGCTAGAGCGATGATACCCATCAAGTCTCTGGCTAACGTCAGGCAGGCGGCCCAATACGCCAAGACATCCGCCTTGAACCCAGGCAACAACTCCTCCAAGTCCCAGACATAGTCTTCGGCCATCAAGCCGTCGCGCACGCTCTCCGGGATACCCTCGAGGATCTCGCGCTCACTCAAACCGACAAAGCGCGGATCGTGGCGCGGGTCGTAGCGAAACATATAGCCTTCTTTGCGATCCCGTGTCTCCGATGGGGAAATCTGCCCCGAACTTAGCCGTGCCCAGCCATTAAAGAAGCGCGACTTGGCCCGCGCCACCCGCGCCTTGGCCGTTTCCGGCAGCGCGAAGAGGCGCCGTGCCTGCGCTTCGGCTGCTGCAATCAGTGCCGTGGGGATCCCGTGGTCCTGGATGTAGAAAAAGCCGCTAGTCATCGCCGCGTGTCGGAGCCGCTCGGAGAGAGCTTGCCGCGCTGCGCTGTCTCCATGTAGAGCATGCAGAGATAGTACCGGCACTTCGGTCGCGGAGCAGTCGCGGGGCGGCGTGCGCAGGACTGTTCGGAACCGCGGACCTTCTCCAGTAGCAAGTTCTAGCTGGTATGTGTCTGGATCTGCGGTCACATCTGCGATAGCAGCATGATTTATGGCTGTTGCTGTAGCTATAGAAGCCATTATTGTATCTGGTTGGAAGTACAAATATGAAAAGCATTTATTAGAAATAAAAAGAACAATACAAAGCTGGAACAATATGCTTATACCAACCAAGTATAAATACGCCTCTCGATTTGGGTTAGTCCGTTGCAGGACTGATGGTGCGAGCGGAGATATCAATGGCGTATAAGGAAATTTGGTATGTTGGATAACGACGGACACTAGCAAGATATCTACAGCAGTTACGATTAATAAAATAAAAAACTCTTAGTATAAGCGTTACACATACAAAAATATCGTCTCCTCAATTCGTTTTGGAACAATCGACAAAATCACTTCATGAGGGTGGAAAGGCGGCAATGTTGCAATCTACATATTGTGCACGACGGCACACTATCATCACGTGCTAATTACGATTAAAACCTCGTACTCCCGGGAGTAAGTAGTAATACAGGTTCATGGATTATTATAAGAAAAAAGATCAACAAACTGTTTGATTGAGGCAACTAAGGTGACATTAGTAACCAGAACCCGGTCTAGGAAAGCACGGTAAAATCTCAAAGTAATACTAAAAGCAACAGAAAAACAAAATCAAGTGCATGCGCAGATATCCAAATGCCCGTAATAACAATATAAAGAAAGAAAAACCTCAGACGAGGCTATTTTGTTTTTCTCGACTTCCTTCTCCCAAGAGGAAACACCCTCGCAAAAGGCCCTGAAGCCTGGCTAGAGCATGAAAAATAAACGAAGCCAAGAGTGATCAAGTTATGAGTTATGAATCCATTATTCCCATGATAAAAAACAACAACCAACACACAAACAAAGACAAGTATAAATAACCGAGGGGAACATTAGGAAATGAAAGATATATGGCTTATGAGATGACCAAGAAAAAAAATGTGATAAAAGACAAAAGAAGAAGAATGAAAAAAAAAGTTTGTCAAAACGCTGATCGTACGTATAAAGATAAGGAAAAGGAGCAAAGCAATAAAGATTATGTTCTAGTCACACACGTCCTTAGAAAGACTATTGGACTTGGAACTCGGGCCATTCAAGCGCTTTGATGACCGTGTCGCTCTAGATGGTTGCTCAAATGAAGAAGCTATTGACGAGCCAGCTGTCGGTGCTGAAGGTGCCTCGGTTTTCTCGAATGCAAAATGCGCTCGAGCAGGCGTTTTAGATCGGATAGGCTCTATAGAGTCCATGTCCATGTTGGCAAGCGTCTGCTTATCGGAAGATATGGTGTGAGCCCAGTGTTCTAGGCGGTGCTTGTCCATATAGTCCTGTAGGATAGCATCCTCCCAAACAGCCGCTTGCACGAGCTTGTCCTTGTAAGCTTGCTCCATACTAGAAAAGCGGCGATCAGGGAAATCGGCGTAGACACCAAGGACATCAGAGGGCTTCAACGGACGGAAGACAGACTGAGTATCTTGGTCTAAATAACGGTGTTGTTAGTGATATGTAGATGGTAGTGTGTCATAGTTGATCGGCTGTTTGACTTACGGCGAATGTAGCACTGTCTCACAGTGGTGAAGAACTGGGTTTGAGCCAGAGTTCGCAGATGCTCAGAGTCATCACGAGATTGGGTAGCATTGATGGATGACCAGTCATCGGCAATCAGACATCTCCTCCAAATTAGGCGCACCGTATTTTTGAGCTGCTCGCCGATGAGGGCTGCATCGGCGACCTCTAGAGCAAGGAAGAATGCGTAGAAATCGATGGAGTCCCATATACCAAGAGTTAAAATATCGATTAGTGACAAAGCATCCAGGGCCTCATGTGAAAGGAGCTGGGCGATGCCGTTCTCAAACACTTGGCGCACTACTTTGTGGATCTGTGGAATATTTGCAGCGTGCTTGTCCATGCATAGTTGCACACCGGCAGTTTCATCAATGGCCTCGACAATTGTGGAATAAACCTCTTGGTAAAGCGCATCTTGTATCTTGATAACAAGGAGCTGCTTGTCAACATCGGCCAATTTCTTCTCATCACTATTGTCAAAGCTGGGAAAGCCTAGTATCGGTTGTGACTTTGTCTTGCTGCTAGCTTCATTTGCCATAAGGGCTAGTTTACCTAGACTCAACTCAATCTTTTTGTTCCAGACTTGTTGTTCACGAGTAGAACCCAGATCGAGGAGAGTGTTGGCGGCATGACTGAGATCAAGCTCTTGTTGAATGTCGTGGATCCAGGAGATACGTGCTAGCTCCCCTCTACCGCGAAGATAGTTGGTCTTGTATCCCTTGGGGTCACCAGAGAAATCAAGCACTCCTGAAACGCCACGATGCTTTAAAAGCACATCATAAGCAGCATATGCGAACTCCTTACCTAGAGTAGCGAAGTATTCGTCCAGACGCTTCTCTTGATCGTTGATGAGACGCTCGATACGTTGAATCTCACCAGGGGACAGTCTCTTGTCAGCCATGATTTTATTGCCGAGTGCATCAATATGTGTTATCAAAATTTCAGCAATAGCTTCCCAGCTTGCGTGTTTTTTGGCCAGAGCTTCTGCTTGGTCCCAAAGCTCAAGTTGCGCCAAAGGAACAACCTTGTCGAATTTGTCTGTGTCATATTGTTTCTGGCATTGCTGACCAAAAGACGCATCGCGAGAGATAGGACTTTCTATCGCGTAACGAGCCTGTTCTAGAGTTGAAAGCAAGTAATAATCGGTCAACACAGGCAGGCTGCTAGTGATTTGAGAGATCGACTCTACGGTAGGAGTTTTGATTTTGAGGTCGGACGATTTAGTAGAAACATGACTGTATGTTTTAATCCAGCGATAACACATCTCAAGGAGCTTCTTGAGCTGCACAGAGACTAAGCGCTGCCCAGTCCATGGTTCAGCCAGTCCATGGTAATCAGAAAGAACACCGTGCTGTAGAGACTCGTTGTCAAGTCCGTAATCGGCAAGGTTTTCCTGGCGGAAGTTGTACGCCGCTGATAGAGCCATAGAGTACAGATTCATGGCGTCGATGATGTGATTGGTCACTTGCACTTCGTCAGATAGCTTATGCTTAGAAATGACCTTGACAGATTCACATATCCAAGCCATGAAAAGATCCATGCGCCACACGTCATGGATGAACCAATGACGCACAGCATCTAGTTCACCAATAGCCTTGTTCATGTCCTTTTTCTGCTTTTCATGGATGAAGAAAATCAATCGGTAGATAAAGGTCTCTTCCTTATTAGCTGATGTGTTAGCAGCCATGAACTCCTCGTGACGGGCCCAGAATAGAGAAGAAACATGCATCTTCTCTGCATTCCAAAGCATTTCCCATTTGGCAGACCGGGGTAAGTCGACGTTCGTAGTACGAAGGTGCTTGATCAAACGTTTTAATGCATCGCTGCGACTGGCAAGATTTTCAGCCATTGTGATAGGCAAAGTACCTATATGAGGATTCGACGAACTCAATATCTCATGGCTGAGCTGGACAGCGGCAGTGCTAAGCTGCTCATTGTTGAATTGAACCTCGCGCCGACCGTCAAAAACAAGAGGAGTTCCAGCCTTTGAGCCAAAGAAGACAGTCTGTTCTAGTTTGCTTTTGGCTGTCACCTCGGGAGCACGCTCACTAGCAAACTTGTCTACATCATTTGTAGAGACACGTAGCAGGCCAACGCCACGAACCATGATGATGGCAGCGGGGTTTTTGGGCTTAAGATGTCTATGTAGCCAAACATCGTCATAGCTAGTGACTTGATTGGAAGAGATCTCTTCAAATCCAGATCCGATAATATCCTGATTTGACTCTTCACGTAGATCGATTGTATCTTCGAACATATCTGGAAGGGCGTGAGTCACCTCCTCTTGAAGTTGGGACTCAGGAGACTCGGGGGGATTCGCAATTGATGATATAACAACTGAGTGATTGAAGATAACAAAGGCGACTAATGCTGGTCTAGGAAGATATATTCTAGGCCTTGTAGCGCGAGATGCGGTTTGCACGACTACCGGGGTAGTGTAAGACGACAAAGGGCGTAGCATGCCAATGTTGCAGGAAGTGGGTGTCATGATAACTTCGACTAGACAGTACCGACACGTGTAACGCTTGGAGAGGCTGGCAAGTAACAAGAGGTGCTGTTCAGATGATCCATCGGAAGCAAGAGCATCACTTAGACGACTCATGTCCATGTGCTTAGTATCCAAACCCTTGGGAACATAGGTGAAATCCAGTATTTCGAAAGTATCATCGGGGAATTCTTTGGTTTGAGGAATAGCAGTGTGCATTGCTCTAATGAGAGAATCGCGGAGGTCTACTTCATTCAACACTTCATTCTGGCCACCACGGTGGAATTTCCAGGCCAAAAACTTGCCTTTCGCAGTGGCAGCAGTTAGATTGCGTTCTCCGATACGGTTAGTGCGCTCAGAATGGACTGCGACAATATTGCCCTGGCCGTTAAATTGGCCAAGAGCGCTACGAATACTACCGAAAAGACCATGGGAGGCAGGGGTAAGATTTGAATTCAGGAACTGGAACGCGATAGAAGGACGGCCGTGAGCATCACGAACTGATATATAGCCCAGACGACCGCTGCTGAATGCGACGAGAAATCCGGAAGGGTCAGCACAGGTAATCTGTATAGCATGCTCGCCATTAGAGAGTCCCTGAATATTGAATTCAACACCATGACGTTGTTGGCGCATCAAATCCATAGTCGCAGCACTAGAGATTGATTCCCAGAACGTAATACGACCTGTGGATGGGATGATGACAACCAAGCCAGGCTCTGGGCTCGAGGCGGACGGCGCTACCAAAGATCCCAGTGGCAAAGCATCATCGGGGTTTCTAGGAGTCTGAGGAAGCGTGAATGTGAACGTTTCGGGCGATGGTGCAGGCGAAGTATATGGCCAAACCAAGGCGTGTGTGTGTGTAAGAGAAAGGCCGTAACCGGTCGAGGAAAATATGTCACCTCGTTGGGCATCTTTAATGGATTTAGTGTTAACATTAACGCATATAACTAGGTTGCGGTGGCGAAATGTGTAACTTACCGAGTGCTTCAGTACGCATACGATCTGGGAGAGCAGCGAGTTTGCTGACAGTAAAGGCGTTGTTTGTTGCCTAGAAAAATGAAAGAAATAGACATGTTAGTAAATCATATATGTATCACATAATGTGACGGAGAGATGTTATACCAAAACGACACTGCCATCGCCTTTGCTAGCGCGCTCCCCCGTCTTTGGCTTCTTTGTACGCATGGATAGTTCTCTGCGTGGCGCATCTAGACTTAGACCCAGCTTTTCCGAGGCAGGTGATGGCGAGACATCCAGCATGGCAAGCTTGGCAGATCTGACCTCGGCCATCTCGGGCGCGGCAGAAGCATCGACTTTTGTCTTGGATGCGGGATTCGTGGCCATTTGTTCAGCCAAGGGCAGACGCTGGCGTTTAGCCTTGGGCAACGGCTCAGTGTCATCGGTGGTCTTGGGCCTTTGGCGGCGGCGACGACTGCGAGTCTGCATGCCCTGTTCGGCAGCGTTGGGCGAAAACATTATCGCTGGGTGGTGTATTCGGGTAGCTGTCGATGCGAGAAGAGTGTCTAGCTGCGAGACTGTGTGTGGAATCGGATCTGAAAATATAGTTGTGGCAGTAGCTGCTACTTGTGTACGATGGATAGCAGGAGCTCTTGTTAATCAGGCAACCAAACAAAGGCAGATAAATTAGTACATCGGCAATAGAACAGTAGACGCGTGTATACAACAATCTGATGATGATATAAAGGAAAAAGAATATGTCGGGTTGATGGGACAGCAAAAAGAGTGATGCTAAAATTGAGAAAAAAAAAGCTTAGTAAAAGAAAAAAGGCGAAGCTGCACGAAGATACGTGATGGATTGAGCCTGGCCTTGGATTGGGCGGAAAGAACGACCGTCAACAAAAAACTTCGCTTACTGGACAACCGCGGTGGCAGACCCATAAAATGTAGCTTTGAGTTCACGTGATCACGGGTCAAACAAAAAAAAAAAAAAAAAGAAGAAAAAAGAAAAAAGAAAAAAGGTCAAACATACAAGCTGTAGAGAGCCCCTGGACAATACAAAACATGGACAGCTCAGGCTGCCAAACAAGTTGTCAAGGCCAGTCAGTGCATGAGCGCGCAGCAGCTTAATGAGATTCAATCAAGCGATCTATTAATTTAGCTGCAAGTTCCCTGGCATGCCCATAGAGGCCCGACGCGACTACTTGGTTTGTGGCATTAGGTCGCAAGGCTGACTTTTCCACAAGCAAAAAATATGCGCAGTTAGTAGTTCATTTACTTCAAGCATGGTGTATGTGTAGCATTTTGAAGCTTAATATGACATGCTACATAGAGTAGTAGCTAGTAGCTAGTTAGAGCTTTAGCTATTTGATCTTGCGGAACTGGAGGTGGCAATAACCCATTTTTTCAAGTTTGGCGTGTGAAGGTTGACTAGATATGACAACCCTATTTAACCCTATTGATTTACGGTATAAGACACTAAAAAAAGTTTAGGGCCTCTACGCGACTTAGAAAAGTAGCAATTGTTTGCAGTTTCGGTTAGAGGCACTCAACAAAACTCCTAATGAAATAAGCGGATGACTTTTTATTTTATTTTTTTGTTCTTTGATTCATAGGCGATGGGCTACTTCTCCGTAATCTACTGTGAGATTCTAGTCAAAATTTATACCTTTATATCTGCACAGACTGCTGTTAAATATGCGCCGCATGACCTCTGTTTTTTCTTGTAGATCCGCGGGTTGTGCTGAAGCATCTGCCACCAGCGTAGTACAACTTAATACCCTACGGCTGTTATCTCGTTCGCGGCGCCAGCTGTTTAGTTCTGTGCCTGCCATCACTGACCCTTTGGTCAAGTATCTGACGCTGACCTCGACTGGTTCCCTTTTGCCAGATCATGCACCGCACCATTTGGCGCTGCATCTTCGAGGAGTTTACTAACGCTTGAAGGATTATGTACCGGTGGCCGAGTACCAAACTCGGCTAAAACAGGTCGCAAAGCTTACAGCTTGCGCTTCGGATGTCAATGAAAAAGAAGATAATACCAGAAAGCTTGCCGTACGCGGCCATTCAATCTGGCGGAACTCGCTGTTCAAGGACTTAATGCGCTCGCCGCACGCCAAGGACATGGCGCCCTCAAAACTGCTAAGTAGCCATGAACAGACGATGGAGATCGACTCACCAAAGGGTCTGTTCGTCTCAGGCGAAGTCGGCACCGGTAAATCCATGCTGTTGGGCTTGCTAGCAGAGGGTTTTCCGACTAGCCGTAGAGAAGCTGGCATTTTATGCTATACATATATTCGCAACTAGAGACTTTCCGCAAGCAGAACCCACACCTTAGCGGCGGCACGGACGATCAACAGCCGTACTCACTTTTGTGGTTGGCACAAAAGCTAGTCAATGAATCACCTGTACTATTTCTAGATGAATTTCAGATGCCCGATCGCGCAGCTAGCAAAATCTTGAATCACCTCATGATTGCATTCTTCCAGCTGGGTGGTGTGCTGATCGCATCGTCAAACCGCATGCCTGAGGAGCTGCAACGGGAGTCGGGCGTAGGTTATGCGCCTGCTCCGTTCCGGGATACGGTGACCAAGTTTCTATCGTTTGGCTTGAAGCAACAAAAAGGCGAGCTGTTTGGTAGCACTAGCGACTTTGCCACGTTTGTGGAGGTTCTCAAGGCGCGCTGCGACTTCTGGAACATGAACGGATCTAATGACTATAGAAGGCGCAATGTCGCTGAAACCACTCTTGAAGCTGCTGTTCACACTGCTGCTAAGGACACACAAGCAGTCGATGCACGTAGTTCTGAAAACATCGTCGAGAAGCACACCGAAGAACTGGATGAGGTAGAGCTGAACGACATGCTAATCTTGCAACCGCTACCTTGTAATTATCTTCTCCAGAACTAAGGCAGCGAAGCGAAGACTTGACAAGTTTGATAGCAGTGCCGGAGGAACTCTCCTGGCAGAAACAAACACTCTACGTCTATGGGCGTGCCGTCCACATACCAAAAGCCTGCAATGGCGTGGCATTCTTTAGCTTCAAAGCTGGTCTCGTCGCTTGGGCCAGCCGATTATATTACGCTAGCATCAAATTATCACACATTCATCATTGACCATGTCCCCGCACTGACAACCACGCAAAAAAACGAGGCCCGGCGATTCATCAACTTCCTCGATGCGCTATACGAAGCCGGCTGTAAACTACACATTAGAGCAGAGTTTGGTCCAGACGATATTTTTCTCCGATGCCCGGCTCAGAAGCATGAGCATAACAGGACCAGCAACATCGGAGCTAGAGAACGAAGACGTTACGTACTCTGAAACCATTCCTGAATTCTACCAGAACCAGTCGGCGCCGTTTCGGCCCAATGTGTCCTACTACAATACGCCAGAAACTACATCCCAATACAATCCAGACCACGATGCCGGCTTGCAGCACGGCAGGCTGTGCTGCAAGGTCGACTATGCCAAAACCAGCTCGTTCACGGGTGAGGACGAGCGCTTTGCGTACAAGCGGGCGGCTAGCCGGCTCTAGGAACTGTGCGGCAAACTGTGGCACTCGCGAGAGAACCAGTGGTGGCAGCCGCTGCCGGCCGAGGCGTGGCACTGGGAACGCGCGCTGCCTTGCAGAAGCCCAAGGCACATAACTTGGACCATGCGGGGTCGCGAGTCACGGAGACCACAATGAGCAAGCGAGTGCCAGTCGAAGGGCATGCGGGGCTCTCGCGATATGCGATCGAGCGGACCGAGTTCTTGGCGGCGGGGGAATAGTAGGCGCTGGGCAACAAGCTCCAGTGGATAATTGGGAGCAGGCGCATAGTATATGGACCAACAATATACAATTTTACAAGCAACATACTGCAGCAATTCTCGTGTCCCGTGCAATGCGATGCTGGCCGCTATCGCGATCGACGGCTATCCTAGTAGCCTCTTCCTAGGCCTCTGGAGGCGCGTTGAAAAAGGCAGGCACTGATAGACTGAGGGCATCTGCCGAAATGTGAAAGATAGAAGCGAGCACCAGACCAGGGTGGGGCAAACGTTGCTGACTAAGGTGGGCAGCCAATCACCGTCTGCCCCACCCATCCGTGCCCGAAGTCTGTTCAGCAAATCCAGCGCAGATAGGTCTCTCACTGGAAAAAAATCCTACTCTGTATTTTTTTTTCTCAACTCTAACAAAAAGGCCATTTTCGCAGCCCAGCCCAGGCGCCTGGCTTCTCAAGCGTAGATTTTTGTTTCTTTTTATCTGCTTCTAGGCAATTCCTTTTTTTGTGGGCGATCTTTGCTTGACAGTGTCATCACCGCTTGACTAACTAGTCTTCACTCACCGAATATACTCTTCTTTATCCTTTCCTCTCCTGTTTTCACCGACTTCAGGCCGCCGCATGCTGCTGGTCATGAGCCTGTCGAGCCCCGACCAGACACTCCTCCCGCTAGACATCACCGCTTCCAACTTTTCTTGCCTCGTCTGCCGACGAACGAGCTGCCTCGCTGCGCAGCGATGACTTCGTCCCAAATGAGTGTCTCCAGCCCTGCGCCGCATATGCCAGTCGCTATGCCGCAAGTGGCGGTTTCCGACAAACCTCCTCATAGCTTATCCAGCCAGCCATATCCGCTCGCCGTCGATGATGGTCATCGCAGTTCCGCCCTGCTCGGTTCTGATGACCATGACGAACAAATCCCTATGGACACTGATACCGACTCATCATCAGCCCCGTCGCCGCCTGCTGCTTTGTCTGCCCTACCTATAGTCCCTCCAGCGCCACTACAAACATCGCAAACATCGGCGCCCCCAGAATTAGCACTGTCAGCACTGAAACCTAGATTAGCAGCAGCTGTACCACCAGGATCCGCACCACCGCCAGTGCCATTTTCTGATGCTGAAGTGGCCATTGCCCACAAATCACCGCTGCCCGCGGGGCTTGAACAAGGTCAACAAAGCCCGCCTCCATCCGAACGCGCTGCCACAACTCCACCTCCCTCCCAGGCCGATGCTGCGGAAGCACCCAAAACACCAGCGCCCGCTATTCGTAATTCGGATGCGGATGTTGTTATTGCTGCTGGCGCAAACCATCATCCTCCGCCAGCATCACCACAAGCATCGGCCTGCGTCAAGATTGAAGACTCTACCGTCATCGTAGCACCTGTCGCCAACCCTGAAAGCGCTCTCATCCCGTACGAACCGTCACAGCATAGCTATAACTCTACCTCTATCGTTGCCCCGGCTTGTAAGTATTTTCAACAGCGCTCTTGGTCTGCTAAAGTATTTGCCCTGTTTTCATTTGCAACTAACATAGATTTGCTTCATTAAGTCCCTACAACACCTTCATCTTTGTCTGCTGCTGCGCTTGCAGCCGCCACAGCTATCGATATCGCTGCTAATGCCACGCCTATGGAAATTGACAATACAGCATTTTTCACCGCCACTGACCTGCCCATCTCAGCTACCGAACCGGCCTCTCTCGATATGCTGGCCCTTTCTTCGATTCCCCGCACACCCTCTGCCTTTGCCCAGCAACATGCCGTTGCCTCAATGGGATCAAATCTGAGCTTGGGCTTGAACACTAATCGCTCGATCCTCCACGCCCTCCTATCATCGCGGTCATCTGGCTATCCCCAAGATATCCGTAGCAATGGCACTTTGAACCCTTCGGCGACTGTAGCTCCGTCACAGGTCGATCTTTCGGTAATGGATGTGGACGTGGACTCCTCAAATACAGGCTCACTGTCACAGTATTCCACCCGTAACTCTAGGAATGTATTGGATACTACTGGCCTGGAATCGTTTGCGCGAATCGAGTTTGCCGACAGTACCTTCCAGATGACGACTTATTCTGTGATAATAGGTCGTGACCAGCGTGCCTTGAGACAGGCCCGTAAGGACGAAGCCCGGGCTTTGGAGAGAAAGCGAGACTATACTGACCATGGCCTCGAACCACCATCGGAGATCATCGAGGATCGCAAGTTCTCCAAGTCTTACATTAGTGAAGAAGGTGGTATGCTAGGTCCAGAGTCTGACCAAGATTCCAATGACAAAAGTGCCCGACGCCGACGACCTCAATTCAAGAACACCCCGAACGTCTACGAAAACGGAGCATCGACATCGCAGGAACCCGACAATAATATGATCACCGATCGCCAGTATGTCTCGCACACACCAGGATCTGCCGCTGTCGACCTTGCCGCTTTAAGGCCTTCTCCCGAATACGTCGCATTTTTGGGAATCCATTCCCCTGGGCCGAACATTGCGGCGAAGATGAAAGGAATTTCGCGTCAACATATGAAAATCCAGTTTAATCCCAAGACACATGTGTTCGAAGCTTTCCGTCTCCATCGGAACGGGTTCTTCCGTAATGAAGAAATGGTCCGCACGCCTAGCATCATTCTTCGTAGCCATGACTCGCTTCAGATAAATGACGTGATCTTCACCTTCATCATCAATGGTGTAGAGCGCGGTATGACTGGTGGAGAACATCTCGAGAATATCGAAGAAGAAGAGAGACGTCCCCTCAATAAACGGTATTCTGAAGGTGGTAAAGAGATGAGCCTTGATTTTGAAGCTCGTATGGCCCAGGGCATTGAATCAAGTGATCAATCAGATCTTTCTGATGTTCCGTTGTCAGAGGATGATAACCCGCGGCCCAGAAAGTCTCTCAAATACACTGGAAAGGCTCCAATGAAGTCTGTTGCCCGGGATTCCAAGACTGGTGTCAACTCAAATGCTCGAAGCTCTGGAGAAGGGTTATCTGATGCTCTTCCCGCACCATCCAAACGAAGAGGTCCTGGACGTCCCCCAAAGGATGGAATCATGTCAAAGCGTGAACATCGCGAACGGAAACGTCTGCTCCAAGAACAAGAGCGCCAGCGCAAAGAAGATGAAGCTGAAGAACAAGCCAAAGCAGAAGCCAAAGCTACTGCCAAGGTGCAGGCTGAAGAGGAAGCCAAGGTTACAGCTGCTGCTAGGGCTGCCGCAAATGCCAAGGCTGAGGTAGAGGCTGAAGCTGAAACAAATGCTAAAGCTAAGCTCAAGGCCGAAGCAGAAGCAGAAGTAGAAAATAAACGGCAGGCAGAAGCAGAAGCAGAGGCAAATAGGGTTGCCACTATTGATGCTGCTGCTGCCGCTGCCGCTTCTGTTGCTCCCTCGCCTCCAATACTGGATTCTTCAGCAGAGCTGGGTGGGCCTGATGATACTTTGCTAAACCTACAGGCTTTAGTTCAAGCTGACCCTGTACACCCTTTACAAGCTACTACCGCAGAAGCAACGCCGTCACGACAAGTTCATAATAATATTGCTTTGCCACAACCGCCCAAGCCTCAACCACCAAAACCTCAACCTCAGGCTTTTACTATCCCGCTTCCAGACCTACCTATGACCATAGCCCCGCCCGAGACTGCTAGTCAACCAACGATGACAGCTGCAATATCTGTTCATGCATCTGTATCAGCACCACTTGCTGCAACCGAAGGTGCTGTCACCGCTCCAGCTCCACAGGCTACCCCCCTGGATCCTGTACACTCCTTACTTTGTGATGATCACCAAGTAGACGCCTACCAATACCAACAGCAACAACTTCAGCAGCTGCAATTACAGCAACCACAACAAGTTCAACAGATGCAATTGCAAACACCCCAGCAACAGCTTCTCCTACCACAGACGCCCCTCGGCCATACACACGATGTTCTATCTCTACAGCAAGCGCAGCAGCAGCAACAACAACAACAACAACAACAACACCAACAGGAGTTAAACCAAATGGCCGTCAACCTCGCACACCTTAGCCAAGCGGGTCATATGCAAACGCCGGTTCAACAGATGCATCAGTTTCAGCAATTGCAGCAGTACCAGCAACTTCAACAATTGCCCAATACTATGCTTCTAGAGCCCGAGAAGCGTAAGGTTGGACGGCCCCGCAAGCATCCCCTATCTGAGCATATAGGCAGTGACGGCATAGAGAAACGTAGATATAAGAAGCGCAAGTCCCAAGATGACAGTTTCTTCGACGGCTCTGATGCGGAACGGCGTGCCCGCGAGAAGAAAGAGAAGCGCACCAGGCCCAAGTCACCACCACTGGAGCTCAAGTTGGAAGACTACACGTCAGATCAGTTGCTCAAGCCCAGTAAGAACTACAGTGTCCTTATCGATGAGACGTTGACAGCTGCGGGCTCGGAGGGTCTGACTCTCAAGCAGATCTATAAGCGCATTGCTATGAACTACCCATGGTTCTATTTCAGAACTGAGACCAAAGGCTGGGAAAGTAGCGTGCGACACAATCTAATTGGGAACGAGGCCTTCCGTAAAGATGAAATGAGCAACACATGGTCACGTGTGCCTGGGATAGAGCTCGATGCTGGCAAGAAGCGCAAGACTACTTCTGACCAGCGTTCATTCCCGATCTACCAGCAACAGCACTCTTATCAGATGCAGTATCAGCCTGGTGTCCAGCAACAAACCATTCAGCAACAGCCGCAGCAAACGGCCCAAATTCAAGCTTTTCCTTCAGCCCCTCAGGCCAATCGCCCCGTTCAGTTATACAACCAAGCAACCCCAGCCCTAGTCGCAGCACAAGGTCAAGCTGCAGTCACACCACAAGCACAGGCACAAGCCCTTGCACAGGCGAGCACTTTCAACCGCTTACCAACTTCAACTATGATCCAACCGCAAACTGGCTACACTTTTGCCACGGCTCGCTCGACCCTAGCTTCTACAGGCGCCTTGACTACAGTGGGGCCTGACGTAACTGCCCAGGCTGCTTCTGTGCCTAACACAACAATCAACGCCGCTGCTACTACGCGCTCGACCACTATTACTTCAGCAACTGCTCCTCAACGTCCTCTCCAGGCGGCTTCACCTAGCGGTGGGGGCGTCCCTGGAACGCCAGCCTCTCTATCTGGCCGGAGTCAGTCACCGCCATATGTTCTGCATCAAACTTTGCTCGATGCCATCTCGGTGCTGAAGCAGGGTCTGACACAGAATCTCATCGATGCTCATGTACAGAATGCGTCAGACATCGTACTGGCAGCTGTCACACGCTTCTTGGGTATTACTCCCACAGACACGGCCGTTTTCAACGGGCCTATGGAGATGATTTGTATGCGTGGTTTCATGGGAGTGGTCAACGGTGCCATCGGTCATGTTGACCATAATATCCCGACAACATTCGTTCCACCACAGTCTACCACGCCCAACAGCATCGTCGTTCCACCAACCTTTGGTATGAATGGACGTACCATCATTGAACCGCGGGCTTATATTGCTATGGAAAATTTTCGTCAAAATCTGCCCCGGTTCCTTTCCAACATCGTTGATGCCGGTCGGATGAATATGTTGGGAGTTTCGGTAATGATTCGCGTTCTTGCACTCTCAACTACCACACTACAAAAGCCCCGTGAAGGAGTTGATGCTGCCACTGCTGCTTCCCAGGCGGCTAGTGATGAACAACTTGAGCAAGGTCTTGTCCAGTCACTTAAAAGGGTACTAGAAGGCATGAGTTTGGTAGTCCCTCATCCACCAAACAACACTCCTGCTGCTACGCCTGGTGGTCACGGTCCATCGCCGGTCCGCACCCCAGTTCGTATAGCTGCAGCCACGCCAGCGACACAATCTGCCACTCCAGTTCAGGTACCATCTGCGCAATCAAACATCGCAGTTCCCCCGGCACAAACAGCTGCACCGATAGCTGCTACTCCAGTGCAACAGGTTGTCCATGCACCCCCGCCGCCACCGCCTGTCGCAGTAGCAGCAGCTATATCGCGGCCGGTCTCTGTATCTCAGCCACAGCCACTTGTTGAAGATGTGCCCGCTAGCGTAGCACAGCCCGTGTCTCATCATGTGCAGCCTCCATCTCATACTCCGACACCAGTGTCAGCTGCTCCTATCCATTCCCAGTCATCCGCTGTTCTAACTCCAACCACTGCCGCTGCTACTATACTTGCTACCGCCTCGCATGTTTCTACCCCAGCACCAGCAGCTGTGGCCATACCATCTCCTGCGATAGCTCAGGCTTCGACCCCTATACAGACTCAACTACCAGCTCCAGCTCAGACTTCTGAGTCAGCCACCTTAAGTCAAGTACAAATGACCCAACCGATCACAGGCACGCCTCTCGTTGCTACGGCACCGGTATTTACTCATAGTGGCTTTTCTGCAGCTCCTCCACTAGCCCTAGCACCTGATGTTGTCAACGCGCCATCTGTAACTCCGGCTCTACCTCGACAGTCTCCAGCTCCCATGAGTGCTATTCCGACTCCGGCTACTGTTACAAAGTCACCTGTATCTACGCCCACTCAGGTCAGCCAACCGGTTTCGACTCTAGTCTCGACCCCAGTAACGATGTCTGTATCAGCCACCACTGTGGCTCTAGCACCTCCATCGTTGCCAATCAAGCAAGACATACCGATACCCGCTATGAAGTCCACTGTCACTGAACCGGTCGTATCTGTCACATCCTCGGCCAGTGAATCTCTTCTACCTGCTACCCCCCCCCTGGCTTCGGTTTCAGCCCAAGTGACGTCCGCCGTTGTTACTGGCCCCTCAGTCCCTACAGCCCCAACTATGCCTGTGCCGATACCACCTCCTGTTGCTGCTATGGCATCAACCTCTTCTGCGGAAACTGTTGTCACGGCCAATATAGGCACACCACAAACTCCAGTATCTGTGCCAAGTTTGGTTCCAGATGCTCAAACTCCAGCATCCCAAGCGCAGACAACAAAGCCGGTACCAGTTCCAGTAGTAGCCCCAGAGCCGACTGCTGGTGCTTTCACACACTCTGAGTCTACCCCAGTAGCACCTTCTGTGCCGCCTACAACTGCAGCTTGAGTGCTTTCCTTTTTTTGATATGGGATGTTCCTTCATCTACTATTGTGCTTTTGGGGTATATGCCATGCCTTATAGTCACGTTTTCACGCTTTTTCTTTTTTCTTTACTTGCTTGTATCTTCTAAAAAAACGGCGTTTTATTTATCTCTATCTTTTTTCACGTGGAACAGGCTTGCAGGACGATTTATTTTCTGGGGCTTTTATCATTTAATTCTTATTCTTCTCTGGTGGTTAAAAAAAATCATGTTCTATGACTCTGGGATCAACCTATGGACGGCCTGTTTTTTTCTTTCTTCCGAGTTCATTTTGTTTCTGGCTCTTTTTGTGTGTTTCTCGGTGCCCTTTCTATCATGTGTTGTTCTTTAGGAAGCTGGAGCCAATTTCTTCATTATTTATGTTTTTTCTTCCATTCTTGATGTAGCTTGATCTGTAATTAGACTACATCTTGATTTAAACTTGTATTTTGTTACTAGAATGGTACGCAAAATATTTCGTTTTCTCTTCTCGTTTGTGTATTGTTCAACGCGGATGATTTCACCCTTTTATAACGATATTTTCTTGTTTGCTTTGTCTCGGGTAGTGTCTTTTCGTGTCTCTTGAGGCGTCAAAATGTTAGATGCTGCTTTATCTATCTTCTTTCTCTTGCATTTCTCGGTTGCTTGATGCTTGGGCGTACTATATCCTCGTGTTGGTGGAGAACAAGAACTCATGTCGTCTTCTTGACTTGGAGTTATCACTTCGGTTCTTTTTATTTATTAATTCGATTTGATTTATTTTAGCTAAAGAAGGGGTTGGGTGGTTATTTATATACGATACTCCAACTTCCTATGAATAATCTAGCTTAAAAGCTTTGCTATCTGTGAAGACAAAGCTACATATATCTACTTTATACGCAAATGCATACCATCCGGAAGAAACTCAAATCAGGCAAATTTGTAGATCGGATCGTGAACCCAGAACAATGATAGTGTGTTAGTAAACTCTGTTTGTGCTAATCTGGGCGTACGCCTGATCGTTAACGAGAATTCCTTCTTCCGGAGGAGGTTATAAGCGACGCCTTGTGCCAAACGGGGCGATTAAGACTTCCTTGTCTGGTCTGTTTTTGGTTGTTTTGTATTGATTGCCGTGTGAAAATTATACAACAATCGAAGCATAACACATATGTTCCTTGCAAAAGAAATTCATGTTCATTTATCTTATTCAGTTTCTAGAACCCCTCGTTCAATTTATGGAAACTAAACATTATGGACGACGGTAAAAGGCGCATAACACAAGTTCACGATATTAGCTAGGGTTTGTCGTTGCAAGGGTTCAGTTGTTGAGATACAAGAATGTCTCTACCAAAGAACTTGAGCTAGCCATTGATATAATGCTGATAGCGCAATGTGAATCTTTAGAAATGGTTGAAATGGAAGGGATAGATATCTATTATCACGTAGTAATTTAAAATGCTTCTTCTTTTGGTTTACTTGCTTAATTTATTTATAGGCAAGGCTGGATTTAAACGCCGTGCTGCATATAAAGAAAACGGCGAAAGAAGAAGTGTGCCTTTTTATTTTTATTTTTATTTTTATTCTTATTTTTAGAAGATATTTTGCTGTACTGCCAGCTTGATTTAGGTGATATATGTTGTTCTCTCGTTGATATGAGTTGTGCTTGGGATCTTCCATTGGCAGACATTGAAAAAGAACAACACTAAAACCCTGTACCTGAGCAGAGGGAGAAACTGAAGTGCCATCGAATGAAGTGCGGATATAAAGATAATAGTGCATATGCAGGCACCTGGAACGCCGTACTTTGCAGGTGAGCTGGGAAGAAGAAGAAAAGGTAACTGGTAAATGTATAATGCATGTAAGCAACATGATGATGCTGATTAATTACATGGCTGGCCTCGGCCCGGAAAAGAGGCCACGACAAGAGAGAGGAGAGAGAAAGAACTGGCATCACTGCAAGCCCTTCTTTTTCGGGGTTTCCTTACTTTTTGTCTAGTTAATTGTTTTATCCGTAGCTACAAACTTTGAGTTGACTTAGCCTTACTACGA
This sequence comes from Endoconidiophora polonica, assembly GCA_001856765.1. Lineage (NCBI taxonomy): Eukaryota > Fungi > Ascomycota > Sordariomycetes > Microascales > Ceratocystidaceae > Endoconidiophora > Endoconidiophora polonica. Next base: position 69,393 of record LXKZ01000037.1, on the reverse strand, counting down.
CAGCTGGAGATGCGTCAAAAGGCAAGATAGAAACAGACTCGTTCTTCTGGTTGAAGATGAACGAGGGTTCTTATTCTTATCTAGGGCCTATGTACATAACAAGAGAAGCAGGGTGTTTTTGAGCCGTTATCTCTTTTTCTTTTATCTGTACCTTGGTCGAGTTGTGGAGTGTACATAAAGAGCACTATACAACACTGGTATTTTTGATATTGCAACAGTTATCAGCCTGCCAGTAAAAGCCTGGGTCGGGAGGTTCGGCTGCTGATTTTCCACTTATTGGACAAGCACAGCGCGTCCCCTTCCTTGTTAGGCATGCTGTCATGCAATCTCTGTATATGCAGTAGCAACGGTAGCAGCAGAAGCAAACCGTATATTTTCCAAGCAGGCAGTAGTAATAATAGTAGTAGTACCTTGAATGGGTACGTACCATTAGTGCCTGCTATATTTGAAGGGGAAAAGAAGCAGGAGTTAAGTGGCAAGCATACTTACTACCAACAGACATACTATAATTTCTATACATGAAGATAGGCGGGTTGAATGAATTGTATATAGCGTCACTCATGCTGTTGAAACAAAGACTACCTATGTATATATATGCTAGTACAAGGCACTTGCTGCCTTGTAGTTGATCATGTTCGTCTCTTCTGTCAGTTGACTGTGGAGCAAGTGAGTTAATAAGATTAGAGTCGTACTGGAAAGCCTGTATCAAGCCTTCGAGCTGTGCTTACGATGCTACATCGCAGGCCAATGGGCGTCTGAGAGGCAAGGGCGAGAAGAATGAGAGACTAACAGCATACTACCTGGTTGAACAAAAGGGTGCTTGAGGAAGGTTGGTTTTGTCGAATAAATAAAAGTTGCCATGACCTGGTCGAGCGGGATGTAGGCTAGCCGTAAAAATGTAGGGAGAACAGCATTGTTGGAATCTTAGGGCGTACACATGCTGATATCTTGTTGGCATCTGTCTCATGTGGGAGACCTTGAACCGCGAAGAGTAGGCAGGTTAATAAAAAAACAGGATAAATAAAAAAACATGTTGGCATGGCATCTCATGCAAATGTATTGGGAAATGTCGTACAGTTTTGAGTAGCACTTGTTTCAGCAGTCTAATATGGACAGATTGGCGATCTTTGAACGACAGCTACAATAGGAATATTTGCTAGCCCCAGTAGGATAGTTGAAGCCTTACAATGATGCTGAATGCTAAACGCCAGACGGCTAGCTTGCCAGTGCTAGGCCTAAATTACGACGATATGCGATTTGTAGGAAAACAGGCACAAAATCTGCCTTGCCTGTTTCATTGATGGTAATCTCCTGTCCCTACACACTACTAGTAGAAAGCATTCACGATCACAGTGCATGACAGTGCCAATGGGCACCGGCTGACTGGCGTTAGATTCCTTCTCTCTTTCGGGCCGCGTGCATTGTTTCTTTTAAGCTCTTTGTAAGCAGAGCAAATATCTTCGCTTTCGTCGTGTTTAGTGATCTCCTCTTCTTCATCATCATCATCATCATCATTGTAATCGAGATTCAAAATTGTCACTGATTCTAACTGCTTCATTTTCGCGCTTTCCTTTTTTCTCCTACTGCTTTTCGTTGCCTACACTAAGCACCGGAAAAGGAGGCGCGAAGGTACCCGTTTTGTCAAGACTGAGGTGACAAGGCTGCAAATCGCCAACCGCTAAAATTTTGGTACTGGAACTGCTACTTTTATATTGGGGTCATCTTAAACTGCTTTCCGTATACGTGCCCGTTCACGTTCGATGGTGCACGGATTGCTTGCCATAATCATTGCATAGTTGAGTACTTAGGTACGGGGATTAGCCCTCTTTCTGAAGCGTATTATCTGGCGTAACTCACTTAGTGGTCGCTATCGTCATATCTGGCCCAGTTGGTTGGTTGTTATTGGTAGTGCTTCTGCTGCCTTTAGTAGTAACTGCTGTAACTAGGATTCCTCCAAACGCAACGCAGTACTAGCCCAGTCAGTCTAGCCTACCTAGCCTGTATTTATTATTTGTAGTGTTACGTACACTGCTGTGTGAGTCGGCTGCGAAAGGTCTGTCATTCTACTGCTACTTTGCTACCAATTACAGTGCTACGCCTCCCCTCCCTCTTAGCATCGCTCGTTCGCTCATCGGCAGCCGGACCAAGGAAAAAGAAATCCTTTCCCTCTTCATCTCTGGAGCCTGCGCAACGCTTATTCAATTTGTTTTGTTTCGCTCACCACCGCTTCCGCTGTTCGCCCGGAGAGCCGCCGTCGTTGAGCGCCTGATACCGAGCCAGATAAAGCCCATTGATTTATCTCGATTGCCTTTTGTCAACACTAGCAGCACGTTCTGACTAACTGGCCGACTTGGCTGACTCCTCGATCAAACTGCCTTTTCCAGCCCAGCCAACATCCCTTCTTCAAAATAATACTGGTTGGCGCTACCGTCGCTGTACTTTGTCATAACACAGCCTCTTCGACCTGAATGCTGTCGCCTGTCTTGTATTCAACGACGCCCTGATACCTTTTTGTCCTCCTCTTTGCCTCGTCTCTGTAATATTCATTCTCCTTTCAGGCAAACTACTTTTCGCATTGCGGCTATATAATACCCACCAACTTACAATCTCACGATTCCGAATCCGACTGATCGATCGCGAACGAGACACTAAAAGAGAGAGCCTCTTCCTCCCCTACTGCTTCCAAAGAAAAGACTCCCGACTGCCCCGACTATCCCGACTAACCGCCACCGAGCGCTTCCTGGGCCGCGAAAATGATGTCCACTCCGCGAACCGGCCCTCGTCCAGACGTTGGCGACATCCTCTGGGTAGTTCGTATGTCATACCACAGAAACAGTCGCTTAGTTATGAGAAGCAAAGCGGCACTTGCCTTTCTGAAAGACTTTAACCTCTCTCTCTCACACACACACACACACTTTCTCTCTCTCTCTCTCTGACTCTCCTCCATCTGACACAACAGTCACTGCTGTCTCGACACTGCTCGCCTTCTTTTCCCATGATCGGCCACCAATATTTGACCACGTGATTTTACTGACCATCATTTTTGATTTTTTTTCTTCTTTTTAGATGACTTTCAAGCCCGCACATCTGATGAGTTGACCTTAATCAAAGGCGATCTTGTTGAACTGATTGAGCGAGACGATGAGTTTGGCGACAGATGGTACCTCGGCCGCCATCTAGGAAACGGCAACACTGGCCTATTTCCTGAGGGTATGTAATCTCTACTTTAAGTTCCCTTTCTCAAATAGTTATTCATCGTCCTTTAAATACCCTCTTGACCCCGAATGCACCTGTAAATAATGAATAGTATCATGCGGCCGCTGGTCGTAGTGATGGTGGTTGTTTAACAACCCACCCCTCACTCACGATCTCATACAACCTCAACCCCAGCACGACTCAGCCTTGATCTCATCCAACAGCAACAGCTACAACCTTAATTACATATAACAACACAAGACAGACTCTGAAAGACACATCTGCCTTACAAATTCCCAATCAGCCAGGTTGATGACGCCCTGTCATGATTTCTATTCACTCAATCACCGACCGCCACCTGAGACCGTCTCTAATCATACTTTCCGTCCTCTTTATAGCATACACACAACCAGCGCCCCAAGAACAAATGCGCGGCAATGCCAACAAACCAATGACACCTCTCTTCGAGGCGTCTGGCAGTGAGGGAAAGAATGGCGTCAGCCCTCTTGTATTACCAATGTCCGAAACATTAAATGTCGGCCCTAATACATCTACTGGTATCTCAACACCGACGAGCCTCAACATAATCAACTCGACAATTCCTACACCTGAAACTACGAACCCACACAATAGCAGCGGCGCAAGCACCCTCGGTATCTCATCTGTTTCTGCATCGCCTTCCGCGCCATCTTCTTCTACGATACCTCAACAAGACAGCCAAGTATTGCACGACACTCTCAACGTAATTGACGAGCATATCACTCACCTGCGTTCGCCACCTAGTACTGGCGCCCTGCATGTCTCGACTGACTCGGGTAGTGAATATAGCACTCAATTTGACCACCGTATGTCCTACATTCAGGGCGAGGAAACCGATGAAGAAGAGGGTGACATTGCCCACTCAAGGGCTGAGGTCCAGGGCTGGGGTCCTGACGATGTAGCCGAGTACTTATTCACTGTCGGTGTTGAAAAACACCATTGCGAAGTTTTCCGCGATCAGGAAATCACTGGTGAAGTTTTACTTGAAATGGACCAAAGCTCGTTATTCATCAAGGCGTTTGATCTCGGCTCGGTTGGCCGCCGCCTAAAGACTTGGTCTAAAATCAAGTCCCTGCAAGATGAAGTGGCGTCGGCCCAGGCGCCACGCAGAGCGACCAACGCTAATTTCTCCAGCAGCGAGGGTGCAGCTGCAATTGCTGGCCAAGAGCGAACGCGCAGTCGCACCAACACAGTCACTAGCGCAAATCGCGGCGACGGTGAACGGCCCTCCTCCATTCATTCCAAACACGTCTCGACCTCTATGACCCCCACGAGATTGGGCTCGATGTCGCTGCGCTCACCATCCGGATCTGCAGGTGTGCCCGAAAGCCCAACCCATCATAAGCGTCCATCGGCGGCGTCAGTGCGTGAACTGCACCATTCGCGCAATTCATTTTCTGACTACCGCCCTCCCTCAGGCTTTTCCAAAATTAACCCTCCCCAGACCTCCGCCAGCACCGACCACAAAAAACAACCCTCGTTTGACAGAAACTGGACTATGGGCGGTGCCTACACCTCGCCACGCCCGCTTTCATCCACTGGTATTCAAGATCTTATCGCCCAGGGCCAACAAGCACACGCTGCCGCCGCCGCCGCTGCCGCCGCCAGCAGTTCTATCCACGGAACTGTTCCCGATTCTGGTGTCGAAATGGACCGCGGCTACTTTTCTGGTAACGAGACCGACAGCAAGCGCAGCTTGAAGAAATTCCTCAATAAAAAGCGTGAAAGTACACATGGTGCTAGCCAGAGTAGTTATACCGAAGAACAAAGAGTGCGTTCCGCGACCGCCATGAGCCGTCATTCCCGCTTTAGTAGTATCGACGCAGCTGACGGTAAAACTTCTTTGCAGAAGTACTTCGGTTCTCATGCCGGCCAACATCGTAGAACAACATCCTCGAACACTGTCGAATCTACGAAACCAGTACCTCCTGCCAAGGACTACCCGCCCGCAGTCACCAAGCTTGACAGCCCGACGACAACAATTCCGATTTCTCCTACCTCGACCACCCACAAGTCTCATCACGACTGGCTATCCGCTATCAAGCCTGGCCACAAGGCCACTGGTTCCAATAGTGGAGGCACTCTACGCGCCATCTCCGACTCCGTGTCTTCACCGTTCTCAAAGCTCACATCACCTGTCGAATCATCTCCCCTTGCTTCTCCCTTAACTCGCACCGACTCTAGCACGCCATCTGCCGGCCCTAGCTTCGAACTCGACTCCCCCGATGCTGCCAAGAGCGTTGCTGCTTCTACTGCTTCGGGAAATAGCCGCGGAAACCCACGCAGAAAGAACAAGCAGGAGACTAGTGCTTACCAGCGGGGTCTTCTCAAGATCAGCCCGAGAGAGGCTATGAAGACTGCCGACTACAGTGGCTGGATGAAGAAGAAGAGCTCCAACCTTATGACGACATGGAAGCCTCGCTTCTTTATTCTCAAGGGCCGTCGTCTGTCGTACTACTATAGTGAGGATGATGAGCAGGAGAAGGGTTTGATAGACATATCCTTCCATCGTGTCCTCCCCGCTGACAACGAGCGCCTTACGGGTCTTCACGCTACACTGACTGGTGCGGGTAATCCTAGCAATAATAACGGCGCGGATAGCGTCGAGAAGGGTGACGATACGATGTTCATTTTCAAACTGACACCACCCCGTGCTGGTCTCTCACGCGCTGTAAACTTCACCAAGCCGACTGTCCACTACTTTGCCGTGCCAAACCTTAGCCAGGGCCGTCTTTGGATGGCTGCTTTGATGAAGGCCACTATTGAGCGTGATGATTCGCAGGCTGTCAGTACGACCTACCAGCAAAAGACGATTTCGCTTGCCAAGGCTCGCCAGCAGCGCCACCGTCCCCCGGAGTTGCGTGACGAGGATGCCGGAGGTGCTAATCGTAACCTGGGATTAGTCGACGAAGACGGCAACCTCAAGTCTACGGGAACCGATAGTGGGGTTGCTGGAATGGACAATGGGATTCCACAAAGTGCTTGAGTTATGAGATAATGGACACTAAACCAAGTAAGTCCTGAACTCTGAACTCGGGTTCTTTTGGGAATTATCATCTTTGTTAGCTCATATCTGTCTTGTCCCGTTGCCTCATACTTTTTTTTTTCTTCTTTTTACTACCACATCTTTTTGACATCATTTGCCGCATCAAGCATTTTGCATACTCATTCGTTATCAATCTTATCTGAATTTCCTTTCTCATTCTATCTTCTATTTCATGTCGTTCGTTTCTCTCCTCTCATTTATTCTCACTTTTTTTTAATATGTATCGTCACACGCCTTCCTTTTTTTTTGTTCTCTTGGTCTAGCTGACATTTATTCTTTTCGTCTTTACTCATTTTTGAATCACTTCTCCTTCCTTCCTCCCTCCGAACCAAGACTTCGCCGCTGCTGCGACTGACCCCTTCGATATAAACGACAATCACATTTGTCTCTGTAATATCTCTCAACAACTTCTCTTCTGTCCTAGCAAAGACTTACTCTGCCGCCTAACTGTAGTAGAATAGCCTTTATTGGACTGTCTTATTCCTTTTTGCGGTTTTCTTCTTTCCCATTATATCCATCCTTCTTTCTTTTCCGTAATTATTAACATTCTCCGTTTGCCCCCCTCCCCCCCCTTTCTCTCCACCCTTTTCCTTTCTTACTCACTTGATTTGATATTCTATGGGAGGATGTGGTTTCTTTTCTCCCTCTATCTTTGCTTTGTTTCTATCCCTTTTCTCTACTTGTTTATCTCTCCCGTCTTTATATAGCCATGCCCGTTCATATGAGCAATGATGATAGACAGACTGTTGTTCTGTGTATAAAAATACCACGCCAACGCTTTACTAGTTTCGAGTAACTGAAAAGCCTATTTTTTGTCTTTCCCCTCTGTGTCTTTTTTTCATTTGTGATATTATACATTGACTTTTAATTTTCATGTTGACTCGTCATTTCTTTTGTACTGCATATTTTTTTTTAGAAAATTTCCTTACTTTTTTTTTTGGCTCCAGAGGGGAAAACTTGATAACTAACTGCCTTAGCAAACTTAATGTATGCATGTCTGTCCTTTGAGTCTTCGGGGTTGTAGAGAAAGAGCCCGAGTTTCCCATGCACGGCTTAGTAACCGGTTGATTACTAACACGGGCGGCAACAAATCATCAGTCAGCGTTGGCTTGAGCTTACTGTTAGCTCTCCATTTATATGACGTTATTCAAATAGATTCATGCAGAGAGCCCCAAAGCCTCGGCCCGATCTATCCGTTGATTGAGCAAATAGGCGGGAAATATTGAACGGTATCATTGATTATTTATTTGTCTTGTCATTTTACATTCTATCAACAACACCCCTCAATTATTGTATGTATTCTAGTTAGCACCTGCATAACAACAACAACAGCAACAACAAAATGCCTACCACTCTCATCTTCGGCGGCAACGGCAAAGTGGCGCGGCAGTTGACACGACTGTTAGTCTCCCCCGCTCATTCCCATGTGGTCTACAGCGTAATCCGACAGGAAGCCCAAGCAGCCAGCCTAACAGCCTTGGGAGCCAAGCCTATCGTACATTCCATTGAAGCCTCGGACGTGGACGGACTCGCCAAGGTCATCTCAGATGCCAATCCAGACTTTGTCGTGTGGAGTGCTGGAGCCGGAGCCGGACAGCCACCGGAGCGCACAGAAGCCGTCGACCATCTTGGCGCGGTCAAGGTGATGGATGCGCTGGCACAAGTGGTGCAGGCCGACAGCAACAACAACAACAGCAACAATAGCTTCTCCTGCTCTGAGCAGCAGCAGGAGCGCAAGCGGCGGCTCATCATGGTCAGCGCAGTCGACGTGCGCGATCGGGAGACTAAGCCTGTGCCATCCTGGTACGGCACGGAGGACACGACACTCAGTGACCGCATGTGGGGTGTAATTGGGCGCTACATGGCTGCCAAACTAGCGGCAGACACATCGCTACGCACAGCAGCCCGTGGACAGCGGACACCGCCGCTGCGGTACACGATTGTGCGGCCCGGTGGACTGAGCGACGGGCCAGGGTCGGGCCGTATTCGTGCTGGCCATGTCGGCATTGTCGGCATGATTCCGCGCGAGGATGTGGCACAGACGGTGGTGGCTTGTATGGAGAATGAGGAGACGGTCGGACTGGCTATCGATGTCGTTGGCGAGACGGCGGCACAGACGGGCGAGGCCATCACGGCGGCAATTGCACGGGTTGCGGCAGCAAAGGAGGATTCATTCGAGGGATATTACTAAAGGGACAATAGTGATAGGGAACTATAAAAGATATGGGTACGAGAAACAAGTCACCTACGGATAAGGAAGAAGATCAAGAAAGATTCATATATATATTTAGTATAAAAACAACCCAAAAAGTTAACTATCACCTACATATACCATTTCCTTGTCTCAAAAAAGATGCAAAACATATATATCCACTTAGAATATAGATTCCCGAGACTTCCAATCTAATTACCATCCATCATAGGCCGACGCTATCAGTACAAGATAGCCTAAAAATTAAAGATATGTTGAAGGAACAATCACTTATGCCGTCTACCAGAAGATGTCTGGTCATTACGACGCAACAGCGATGTTATACGACGCGGCATCGCATTAGCACGACTCAGTCGCTTATAAGTTTGATCAGGTGAGCTAAGCTCTGACTTGTCTTTCGCGGTGTTGCTAGGTGGGTCGATGGGATCGACCTCCTTGAAATAAAAGTGTTTGGATGCCTTGAGGAAACCGATGCTGAAGCGTACGTTGAAATGGTGCTTTTCGGGGCCGCCGCCGCAGCTGCCGTTCATCTGATGGCTAGGTGGCGAGTTGACGGCTAGGGCGAACATATTCTGTGGCTCAGTGCAGTCGGTAACCATGCGGTTATTGATGACGAGATAGACCAAACACAAGATATTGAGGGCGGGCACGAAGGCTAGCACGGGGTAAAAGATGGCGTTCCACTTGCTGGTGTGGCTGCTCGTGTACTGCTGGTCGCGCATAGTGGCGTTGAAATACTGGTGCTCGCCGGGCGACAGCGTGTTGACGGTGTAGTTCCAAAAGTGTACAAAGGGGCTGTCTAGCGCGCCGATAACGAGCGTCGACGAAGCGAGCGAGGCCAACGCTTCGGCTATGGATGGCATAACGATGTTGAGCGTCGGAGGCACACCGGCGACTGCGTTGATAGCAAGCTGCGTGAAGATGCGCGCGTTGGAGGCGTTGGCATAGGCATAGCCGCCGTTGAGGTCCATCGACAGGGCCCACTGCGTCGCGAAGTTCTAAAGAAAAGAAAAAAGAAAAAAAAAAAAGGTTGTTAGTGAAGTTGTTCATGGTATCGATAAGAAGTCGTCAAAGGGGGGACGGGATCTTCTTACCCGCCAGTCGCCCTGATTTATGTTTCGCGGCGGATCGCTATCGACTACAGACTTATAATAAGCATTCTCGTCATCTAGTCCCTCGCAGCGTGCCTGGAGCCGCGAACCCGAAATGCCGCTAATATTGAAGTGCGTCGAGCAGTCGCCTGTAACGTAAGAGCGTAACTGACATAACGTGTATGTCGACACGGCCGGCCCGCCCTTGGCTAAAAGATATAGGTTGTTACCGACAACCGTGGTGTTAGTCAGCATGTTGTAATCGGGCGGATACTGTAAAAACGTAGATTAGTGAGTTGGGGGTGCAATCAAAAACCTATAAAGATTACGAGTTGTGTAAATCTTACCAGTTCGAAGATGGGTCGCACCGTCTCGTTAGGCAGGCTGCCCCATCCAAAGACATTGTCAAAGGCTGTTTGGTTGCCTTGCGTGGCCCAGTCGGCGGGTGACGGTTGCTGACTTATCCAGTCGGTGCCGATCTTGGCGGTAACGGAGCCGGACGTCAGGCTAGTCATCTCGTATGTAGCGAGAAAGGCGGAGGCGTTAGGCCACGTCTCGAAGATGATCGGTTTCAGCTCATCCTTGGTAACCTCGGCGCACAGAACGTTAACAGCGGGCGAGACAACGCTGGCCTTGACCATATACTCGCCGACGCCGGATAGCTCGTCGGGCTGCAGGATGGAGGAGTGGTCGGCGGTGGCGGCTACATAGACTCCTGGGTGCGGCATGGCCAGCGACACGTTGTTGACAACACGATTGTACGTTTCAAAGGCAGCCGTCACGTTGGATGAGTTCATGTTCAGCCACTGGCCCGTCAGCGTAGTGTTGTCAAAGATCATGGCCGTAACGTTGGGCCGGTTGGCCATGTCGGTAGTCACACCACCGCCTTGCGCGTTGATGTCTGCCCATTCCTGCATAAAGGCGTACAGGTTGTGGTACGACGAGCCCGAGAACTTGACGTCCAGACAGTTCTGCCCGACGGCATGTGAGTCAGTGTCGGTACGCCGTAGCGGCGTGTCACAGTTATTATTGACGTAGTAAGGATTAGCGTATGATGTTTTTACGACGCCGCTGAGCACCCTCTTCTCCCATTTGCCGTACATCAGCTTTGGTGACACCATACTCTCGCTGGCACTGGTGTATAGCGTGGTTGAGATTGCTGCCATAATGGATACTATGCCCATGATGGTTGGAATAGCCCGGGGCAGGGCTTCCCACTGGGTCAGGATACTGCCGGGTTGCTAAAGACACAGAACAGTTAGTCGGAAACCAGCTTCCTCTCCTTTGATTGAGGCTTTAAGTACTGACAATAACCCAGTTGCGCACCGCCATATCAGCCAGCGTTACCGATCCGGACTTGGCCAGTGCCTGTCGCGTCAAATGCTGCCCAATACAAGCCACAAACACGCTAACAAAACTCAATTCAATGACTCTGGCCAGCACAGTAGCCAAGAAGCTAGCATTGGACGGCGTTATCTTGCCGTTGGTCGACATGATCGTGCGACCCCAACGTGGCTGCGTAATCGACAAGATAAACCACACTGAGCTGAACAACGTCGAGATGATCGACAACATCAGAGTGATAATAAAAATCCAGCTTCGCCGTGTCGTGGCGATGTTGTGATCTGTTATGCACTCTAGAGGGACTCGAGCTGTAAGTGGGTTAGTAGGCTGTTTTAACCCTGAGTAGTCTGTTTGGTTTTGAGGACTACGCCTTGATGTTGTATTAACTTACTGTAGCGGTCGATAAACTCTTCTTTGGTTTCGCCAATGTTTTCTTGGTCTTCCCCGTTTAGCGGCGGGTGCTCATTGTGTAGCTCTATTTCCAGTTCCCCGTTAACTTTAGCCTTCAACGAACAACTCCTCGTTGGTAGGTAGTCTTACCTGGCTTGTTGTGGCCGTGGCCATCATCCTCATAGTTTTCTTGGAGGGTATTGTGGACTGGAGCATATGCAGTCTCCCGCTGGGACAGATTGCTATAGGTCGACTTGATCTTTCCATGTATAGAGACATCCTCGTTTGAAGGTGTGTCTTCACCATCCGGTGGCGTGATGTGTCTAAACCGCGGAGCCGGCTCTAAGCTTTGTGAAGGCTCATCAAAGGTCGACTGGAGGACCTGCGGCGTCTGTGACTGCGAGAAGCTATGGGCATGCCCAATGACCGTAGTGCCTGCATTCATATTTGTAGTATCAACGGCAGGAGTAGCATCAGTTTTGGATGCGCTGGCAGCAACAGCTTTGAGAGATGACGCGCTAGGCGGAGGCTGATCAAGGAACATCAGTCGTTCCCGTAAATAAGTGCTCAGCCTTTTTGACTTGTCTGACTTAACAGCCTTTCGGACAAAGCCGTAGTTCGAAGAGCTAGCAGGAGTGTGCTGGGAGAGCGGCATCGCTGACTGCTGATTCTGTTGTCCTTGCTGCAGCTGTATTTGCGACTGTGGCTGTGGTTGTGGTTGCAGGTGCTGCTGGCATTGCTCTGACATGCTGGTCAGGGCTCGACCTAGAGTCTGTGTTGAACTGGTATCCGGTGCATAGGGCGTGGCAGTCTGCGACCTGATAGACGAAGGAGCAGAGATTCCAGAAGATTGGTGGTACGAGCCAACTGTGTCAGAAGTGTCTTCCTGCTTAGTGTGAATGGGATTCGACGTCAATGGGTAGCTGTGCGGGTCCACTGAGAGGCTAGCGTTGTGAGCCGAGAACAGATCATCCTGAGATATCGAGCGAGCATAAGCCACGGCCGGAACTTCGATCAGCTTCGAATGTGACACGGGCAGTTCCACGGAGTTTGCTTGGCCCGCGGTTTCGGTAAGTCTTTGGTGCAACGGCGAGGGATCCCAGTGATTCAGGGCCGACAGATCACAGCCTGAAAACGACATGTTTTCCTCTAGCAGAGGCTCCCTTTGATCAGGGTTGGTTGGATCCATGATAGCTTATTAGACAGCAGAGGTAGGTAGGAAATGGAAACGAGCGTTGGTGCTATTGGTTAAGAAACAGATGAACAGAACAGCAAAATGGCAGAGAAAGAGAGGAAGCTGGCGAGAATATGAGGGACTATCAACGGCATGCGAAATAGCACGGCCCTAGTTGTATAATAAAGAAGAAGAGAAGATAGATAGCTAGCTTCGTTGCAGATTGTTTTCCTTTTATTTCAGAGACTCGCTAGCGGGAAACTCGATATATTCAATAAGTCTCCGTTAGATCTAGCGTTCCGTTATGCACAATGTTAGTGGCTAATAAACGCCGTGCGTGTGTGCAAGTGAGGGAAGAACGCCTTCAAACTCTGGCTTGGGTCACTCATCCATGGCAAGTCATCATAAGCATGCTAATCTCATGGTGTTACCGGCCCCTCCTCCATCTTCTAGATCCAGGCATTGTTTCGATTCCCCATTTATATCAATATATTTACATGCACGCTTACAGCTGATAGCTAGCTGCCCTGCTACTACTGCAACTTACCTTTATGGCCCAGAACGGTTGACGTACTTTGATGGGCTGACGCCTCTAAGCGACCGGGCATCGATTTTTACCAAGGGCAGTCAACGAAGTAATGGCCTTCGTGTTGCATGCAGAGCAATTATATCACCCAATGGGACGCTGACACGGTTCAACACTGATAGCCAACAGGGCAAATATAATATAATAATAGAAACTTCAAGGAAAAGAAAACAGTCTCTCACTGCCAAGGCCATAATGATACTGTCGGTCATACAAACGGCACAGCGCAGTATGGAACATGACGATACGAGGACATGAGATTTGTAATCAAGGTGTTATGATATAGCAGGTCGAATGTTCATTTTCGTTAAACTAGCCAATGGAAAATTCTTATATCAAACACTGCTGCGACCAAAAGCCATTCATGACTGACCCATCCCGCTAGGAATCAAGCCACTTCACGGAAACCTTAAGAGCAAGATTTTGTAAGACGCAACTACATATGCATACTGATATCTATATGGGGATTCTGGACTCTGTTGGACCTGCGGTCTAGGACTCGAGTTCTTTTAGACCCTATGGATCTTATTATATCCAGAGCTTTGAGCCAAAGCAGTTACTATTATCTTCATATTGAATACATTGAGTTTTTAGGCTATCAATAATGTTGAGGCAATCCATCCCTTTCTGTCTTATGAATAAGCCGAATGAAGAGCTTATGCAGTCTTTTACCATGTAGTAATTTCTTCTTCTTTTACTTTCCTTTTTTTCTTCTGGAGTCTTTCTACGTATGTCAATAATTATTTGACCAATAACTAGACTATTTTGCCCGCCTATAGTGTGCACAAAGAATCTTACAGTTACAACCAGCCCCCCTCTTCAAGTGCCACACTATAAGTTGCGATTTACAAGAGTAGAACAGCTTGTATTATGATATTGAATGATTACATGTACATTGCATGCTAGTTAGCTAAGAACTCACTGAAACTACAGCTCCTTGCAACTAGCGAGTCCGTCCAACTAGTCTCGCTTGCCGTTCTTGATGCTATTCTTGGCAATATCCATACGCAGCTTGGCCCGCGATGCAGAGTTCCTATCGGCAAAGATGACAAGCTTTCTAAAAGAGCAGATTCCAAAGGCAATAATTGCCATTCTCTTTTACTCTTCCGCCTTTTTTCTGCCTGTTACTCTCGGCGCTTGCGCTTCTTAGTACAAACAAGATACTCATGAACGTGAATATACAACACCGTTCTTTCTCTGTTTAAGTCAATGTTCGCGTACAAGAAAAGACTCCAAAATAAGATTGCCAGTCCCTTGTTAGGGTCATCATCGGGCCCGCAGATGCCCAGTTTTCTCATAGTGGCGTTGAGACAGACGACCTGATCACATTCCGTCCGTCTATAAATACATTACCTAATAGAACAACATCAAGTCCGAGTAGAGCGAGTCAGCTTTCTATTATTGGTGGTTGGGAGCAAAGTACTGCAGGTGAAAAGGACCGCTAGGCAAGCGTAGACGATATGAAGCTGATCGAGACTCCGAGAAAACAAGTTGAGCTAGATACGCCCGTTACAAATGTAATAGTACACATTCACGCATCTTTACACGACGGTCTGTTGAGTCTAAGATCATGGCTGTTCTCGCGACACGATATCACACTGAATGTTTCTGCTGTGTTGTTTGTCTGTATTACAACGTTCAGACTACACTCTTGTTGTCTACTCGCAGTTTCTCTGTTGTGAGAAAACTACGAATATTACGGCATCATATATTGACACTAATTCATAATAGTACACATACAGCAGTACATCGATCTACTATTGGTAACCCAATATATGGCCGAGTTCCAGCTGTGATGGTATTTGAGGCCCGGTTCTCGTCGGCCTTCGCTACATAACTTCAACATGACTAACACATATCCTGTAATGAAACAACCCTAAGCTAGTTCGTGCTACCTGCCAACTCACTGAATTGCACTTGAGTCTCGTTATGCTCAACCCTTGACATGATATACGGAAACAGTGACTGGAGAGGCTAGTCAAACCCCCGCTTGTGAAACGGTCCGCGTATCTACGCATATGCAGATTGGGCCACATGAATATTTTGGTTAGAGGGAGAGAAAGAAAAGAAAAAAAAAGTCGTTTAAAGAGGCCTGCCTGCCTTGCACATCCGTATTCAGAGCATTGGCCAATAGAGCGATTATATAAATCCCTGATATCAAACTTAGCAAGTTAGCAAGCAGGAGCTATGACAGAAACTCTGCCATATGCATGCTGTCTTCCGTATACTTCGGGCGAACTCGTTTACTATTATTACTCATACAAATAGAGCAATATGATGTCTGCGCGGTATATTGTTGAGCAACAAGTGAAATATACCATGGTTGTATAGACCGCCAGGTAGCAAGCACTCAGAGCCCTGGACATAAAGCTAATATATATCTAGTTCGGTTTCGACTGCGTGTTTTATTGCATATACTATACCGCCAACCGGCAATACGTCAAATGCTCGTTACAGGCAAGTGGCGCCTCCTTCACCTGAAGTGTAAACGCATACCCAGTCATATCCATGACGTTCTTCTTAAGCTATACCTTCCTATCTGATACCGTTGGTAAAAGACAGAACAAACTCAACCATGGATCTGCCGCGTTACAGTAAACAAGCCGAGAAGTAGAAGCGAAAAAAAAAAAAAAATAGACAGTTGACTTACATGATATAGTGTTCTCAGGTTACAGCTAGACCTGCAATGCACCATTGCGTTACCACCCCTCTGTAACTTTATAGCGAGCAACCGGACCAAATCTCGCATAGTTTGGTAATGTTAGGCTCGCTATGCCTGGGCTCGACTGGGAGAGGGGGGCAAATGCTTATGAGTGATATAGGTGCTCGGACGGCAACCTGTCCGCTAGCTGGCCAGGCCTTCTCTTATCTCATTTGTTTTCTTAATTTTTGTCAGAGCTGCCTGCGTCTACGAGACTCCTTTGGTCGCAGAAAGTAGCTCTTTGTTAGTTTTAGAGTGCGCAATATATCGGTGGTGGTTGCTTTTGCATTATCAAGCTATATCATCATCTTAATATGTCGTGCCTCGATGGCGTTATAAGTGCGGGGGAATAAGAAAATAGGCGTCCCAAGGTTACCTAACCAGCCTCTTCTCTTCTCCATACAATTGAGATACAGGGTCGGTCTACGTCTTTGATTCTTCCCCTCCATGCCCATTCTGTCACGCACAATCTGTCAGGCTCGGCAGTCAAGCCCAGATCGCCATGTTTTAGATCACAGTCAAGACTGCCTTAATTCAGTTCCTATAACAAACAGTTGGAGAAAAGGGAAATATCGCGCTTTGCCACAGGTTCCACCGAAAGCTTCAAAAAAAAAATCATTATATTTTCTTTATAGATCGATTATGCTAGCAGTACTGTGACAGGACGAAAGAGAAGAAAGTCTCGTCTCGTATACTAAGAAGCAGCAGCAATTTCTTTCCTTGAACTTTTGTATGGAAATCAAGACCGAATCCTCTCTTCACAAATGCGCGTTTTTGCAGAGGAAGCTTGAGTTCTATGTCTTCATGCCGACAATTTACTGAAGCTCCCACCTGGTTCAAGCGACAACTCTTCTTCCTAGTGACAGTTTTATTCTAACAGCTCCTGCTCTTGCTCTCTCTCTCTCTCTCTCTCTCTCTCTATAATACCGTCCGACTGATTATTGTTACATAAGTTAATACTATTGTATACATTGTGTCATGGTCTGAGGACTAAGCCAGTCGGCTAAAGACAGCGTCTTCATGAAAACTCCGCAGTTGATATCGCAGTATAGACGTCAGACTGGAACAAATGCCCCATCACGCTGCAACGTCGTCCTAGCACCAAGTATCCATGAAATTTATAAAGTCACAGCTGTTTGTTCTCGTCAGTTGGCCTCTTTAGCCTGTATATGGTAGATCCATTTCAGCTCGCCAAGCTAAGAAGAGCCTGTCAGTCAGTCACAACTCCAAGTAACCTGTGTCAGACTTTGTCACAAGGCAATCGTCCGTACTTTCCATAGAGGTCACATCGGCCGCCGATAATAAGGCATTAATGCCTCAAGTATTGAAGAGTACCTTTTTTACATACTTCTTCCTGTCAAGAGTGCCTAAAGGGTTGATTTGTAAGTTACTTACAACTCACTATCGCGCAAAGATACAGCTTCAGGCAATAAATACTTTTTTATTCAACGCCGGCTTGGCCAGCTGCTGCTATTGCTGGTATGCATTAGTAGTACTAGGAGTAGCAGGCAGTACAGTATGATTCACAGGGTATATATAGATATTTGACGATCTAGTTCTCGCATGTCTGTCTATCTGCCTGTAGAACTTTCTATATCCTACCGTCGATCCCTTGAAACAGCTATTAGCACCAAGAGCAAGGCTTAGTACTGCTTGCCCTAAGATCCAACTCAAATTCCGTCGCCAAGCAAAGTTTGCTTCTCGGATATTATGTCTCCAACTTTCACTAAACAAGGTGCTCAAACAGCCGCTAACTTCAGGTGTGTCTTCCAATCCAAATCACATTTCTAAGAAAGAGCGATAGGCGAGGCCAAAACTAAGTTCTATTCCCAGTCTTCTGCAATATAATAAAAATAAATTGCAAATACTGCTACTACGAGGTTATACCTGACTTTTGATCGCGGTTTAGTAGGTCCTTACTAGCAAAAAAGGAAAATAACCAAAATAAAACGCTTTGATGGCTCTCAGACTCTCTTATTTCCATTAGTTTGTGCAAGGCACAAATCTTCAGGTTACTTGCCGTTTACAGCATTTGTAACTTAAGAAAAGGACAAAGCTTAGCACAGCACAGACACATTCCTTGTGTACTCTTTTGTGCTTGGTACTCAACTAGTATGAGTAGTACTAGCAAGTTCGTCGTTCACCGTTGCATTAGAATACATATCTCGGCCAAGTACAAAGCTTCATATCTTTACCCTGTAAATGCTGATAAAGGCAATAGACTCTAGGTATAGAAAAATTAAGACCGAGAGACGATGCTACATAGTAGTGCCAGGAAGTATATTCAAAAACGGATTGTAGTATAAGAAAAACGTATGTGCTTGCCAAACTTATCTCTCTCATTTTCCGCTTGCATATGGAGGAGCGCCCAGGTATGAGGATGTTATAAACGTGCTCATACATCTAATCACACAATTATTATCTCATGCTCTGTGTATTATCTTGTCGTTTATGACGATAACCCACCAGCTAGCCAGTATATAGTCTTAACGCCTCAGTCTAGCCGAATGATAAACCTTATTCCCGGTGTATAGCTGTAAAAATTGGCCTTGTTTCGTGATTATCTATCTCACTTGTTAGCCTGTTTGTCATTCGGCTGTACGTAACTTGCAATCAGTTGTCAACGCAAAAAAAAAAACCCCAGTTAAACAAAGATATATAACAATACATTGTCAGTTTGTAGTTTATAAGAAGATGTCATGTATGCCTGCTTCACTAACTTCATTTACAACTATGTGCTACAATGTGTTGATAAGTTCCCGTTAGACGCACAGATGCTGTGAGTCCAGCCAGGAGTTCATTGACTGTATGGTGGTGCTATGTATGTAACTGCAAGCAATAGATAGATACTCCCTATCTATAAGCTATGTAGTTCGTTTGTACTAATATGGCTAAAAATTAGTATTCTTGGTACTAGTATGATCCGCGGTTGATATCACTCGTGATGGTACATGACTTGTGCACTAAAGTTAATAATATGAACCAAGGTGTGCGACAATAGGGTGTGACGTATTTTACGCCTTGTGATTACCCCTCTAGCTGCGTCCCCCCCTGAACATTACTTCGTACTATGGGTTGATAAAATAACGAAAGCCGAATAAACTGCGGTTCAGCCCTCTTGAGCTGTCCATAGTACCTACGTTACTAAAGTACCGCTAGCATCGTGACTTGAACAAGCCATCAGAGCACCTTTGAGCGCTAGATACAAACGGTAGGTGTGCTCTGACAAGGCTGGCCCGTCCCATTTTTCTCACCAGACTGCTAGAATCAGCGTACCTGAATATCGGGCTATCTCTCGTATTTACTTCTTTCTTGAAATCTTCAGGTTCCTCTTCTTCGGGTTCCTCTTCTTCGGTCCACTTATGCTGATAATATAAGCCCTGCTTTGCTTTCTTTTGTTTACTTGGGAGAAGTTAGGAGAGACAGCGAGGTCTCTTTACTTTAATAAATAAAATGGCGTTTTTTTTTCTTGTCAAGTAAAAGGTCTTGAAATGTAGCCAAACTAAGGCATCGACAAACATGGAAGAATCAGCGAAGGGTATTAGGTCATCAACAGGTGCCAGAGATAAGCTAGCTTTTTCAAGGGCGCTAGTTAACTGAGAGAGATAAAAGGAAATAGTAAAACCTCTCGGCTAATCGTGCCTTTGCAAGTCTATCACATACGGACATATTACTTCATCCTTAGTTCATATACGCCTAAAATAATACTCCGCGTACTTTATCTCAGATAACGTCGCCATAATAAGCGAGCTTATAACTTCAGTGATGGGTCTCAAAGTCAGATGAGTAAAGCCGCCTTGAGAAATCATGACATGTTAGCCTTGTGTTATTGCATAAAATCTCTATGACATATCCACAACATATTCTACTCCAGTAGTACTAAAGCTACCACCAAAAGCCCAACCCGTAATAGCGCCTGGCAGGTGTTATCAAGGCCGTGATTCATGCAAGTCTCTGTCGGTAATTATCCTTTGTCCAAGATATGTAGAAGGGCCAGTCAAGATAGAAACAACTTCTCGCCCAACCATCCAATATCACAATCTGGCAAAGCAGCAAATGTCTTGGACTTTATGTGTGTCGATCACAAGATTTTCTTCTTTGTTTTTTTTTCTTTTTTTTGCACATCGTGAGACAAATCAATCAAAAGTATGAACAGAGTTTAGCTTAGCCAAGAGCGTTTTCTTGAATTCGAAGCAGATTTTCAATCGATGCGTTGATCAGTAATCAGACATATGATCGCCTATCTAACGTAAGAAGTTGCAAGGTTTACCCTAACTATACAATTAGGTTGAAATTGTTTTGGTATGTACTTAACCCTATCTGTGCTTAACCCTATTTCTTGGCAAACAAGTTCGGGCAATAAGATCATCTGGATATATTTGTAATTCTTGGAACAAGGGTGAACCTACGTTATTTTCTTGATAGATAGACAATTGATATGAGATATTCACTCGGGTGGACGAATCAATATCAGATTTGTTCATGCCGACTCAGAATTTGCACAAAAATGTATCATAGCGTTTTTGATCAGTTGAAAATGGCGTTCTACTATAAGTAAGTCTCACACCTGTCAAACTGTGATGGGAACCAGGAAAGAGATTGAACAATGCAATGTCTTACATCTGTAATCACTGGACTTTATGGTTCCCCTTTTGACAGCTGGATTTATGTTACCAATACGGTTCGGGGCGAGCTACATAAGGATCAAATCCTATTGTATTAGCCATCTGATAATCATTACCACACTCGTAGGGCGAGCGAGATCTTTTCATGGAGTAAGATATCTGGACAGGGCCCAGCCATACAATTTTTTATAAATCAACTAGAACTTCTTCGAAGGTACTCTTAGAGTAAACAAGAAAGTAAAAATCAGCAATGGTGACGCGATGTCACAGAGATCACCAGCGCCAGGGCGATCTTATTGATATCATGTATATATATATATATATATATATTTTTTTTTTTATCTTTTCCTTCTCTTGAGGAGACGATAATGTCGAGCTTGCTATTTATCAACTTAGCTCAATATTATTTGTTGTTTCCATATATATTGAAAACGTAGAGCTGATAAAAAGGGCGTTGATACAATCAAACTTAGCAAAACGTACATGTTATTATATGATTAGAAAGCTAATCTCTTCAATATATTAAGATACATCATTATTTTATACTGTTTCTACTTTAACGTTCTTTATACTATAATCTATGATCATGAGGACGTGTGTGTGTGTGTGTGTGTGTGTATATTTATCGTCTACCTACATTGCTACGCA
>LXKZ01000037.1:0-48206 GCA_001856765.1 Endoconidiophora polonica | reverse complement strand
AAGAAACCCCAAAGACACCTCAAACCTCCGCTTATCATGAGGACGTGCCAGAAATCACTAATTCCACGGCACTAGCCTTCGCATTTTCTTTAATAGAAAAAAGTATTTAAATAAAGTAAACCACAGCATCACATTAGATGAAATATACGCTGGAAATCTCCACAAGTGCAGAGTTGGAGGCTTGGAAGATCTCTGCCGAAATATACGCCCTTCGGTTTTATTCCACCGCTCTAGGAGACTATCTTGCTTAGGAAAGTCAAGATATACTAATATGTACAGCGAGATCGAATAAGGGACTAGGCAACTAGATCAATGTGATTTTCGGTAGCCTCGCCTTAACCAACGCCACTTCATCCGTGTTCTCTACCGCTGAACTGAATTTGTATTTCCCGAGAGTATAGCTTCTTAAGCCATTTGCATGTGTATATTACTCATATAGACAATAAATTACAAAGAAAAGAAAAGATAGCTGGGTTCAGCTGTGATTTCAGCGTTATGTAGCATGAATTAGCCAACATTCAGCAGAAAGAAAAGCTGGCACATGCTGGAAAACAATATTAGAGCATACAGTGATAACCGGCCTAATGGGTCTTGGCTAGTAATTCATGAATCTAATACAAATAACTGTAATTAATAGGGTATGGGGGATTGATAGACTTTCACAATGGAGTTCTTAGCGAAGCAGAATTAAGGAAAAGAAAAGAAGAGAAAATAAATAAGGTGACCAGTATGCTTTATTGATACAGCAGTCTTTTCACGTAATAGCCTAGATGTGTGACATAGCAGGGACAGGAAGAAACTAAATAATCAGATAATATGCATGGAGATTATATAAAGACAGCTATAGCTTACTACTTGTTTCTGTATGTGACAGATTTGCTAATTGACCAAGGTACGTAAAACACGAGTCTTTTTTTTTAATTCGTATTTATAAGAAGTCCCTATACTAGTAACTTGAGCACTTTAGGAGATAGGAGGTTTGTATGTTACTGCAACTGGATATGCCGTGATTAGCTAGACGCAGTACTTTGGTAAATACTGCGTCGTTCATTGTGAGAAGGCCTGAGTTATCGATATACATGATGTTAGGGAACTGGGTTACCTTTCGATAAAGTTCGTATTAGAAGACTACATCGAAGCTGAGAAGAATTCCATAGCTAGGGAGCAGATATAAGGAATGAGACTAGTACTATTGATAGGGTTCACAGTTGATATCTGCACGTAAACGAAGAAACAGACAGACAAGTTCATGACAAGGAGGCAGGGCATTAGTTGGCCGTAAGTTAGCGGGCAGACAATGGCCCATGCGCAGCTTGTCGTACCACAGCAACTGATTCTTTCTAGGAATAGACATGATGTAAGAAAAGGAAAACAGTCTGTTTTTCCTAAAGTACATGTACTATTGGAAGAGAGAAGAGAAATAGGAAAGTTTCAAAAAAAATATAGTCGTGAAAAGGGGCCTTGGCTTATGAGGAAAAGAGAACTTCAAGATAACTAGAACAGGTGTAAGTAAGATAGAAACATCACTGTAGCATCGACTAGTCAAACAATAGCTAATCTTGAATTAGTCTCATTATGGCCAACCTTCTTGAAGGATTCCTCTCACGCTAGACCGAACCTTTAGTGCTATAACTCTAGTATACGATACTTACTTGCTAGTAGTAATACTAACACCTGCTAACAGTTTCAATATAGTGGGAGCCGCCACTTCATCTTGACCTTCTATAATTTTGGTTTGATAGACTCTTCGCTTCGCACTTTTGAGAATTCGCTCCGAGCTTAGAGGGAATGAAGGGGCTCCGTATCATAGCAGGGCCAGGCGAGAAGAGAAGGGAGAAAAAAAGAAAAAAAAAACGCCACGAAACAGTTAAGACGAGAGTCCGCTAAAGATGATGCTTGTAGCGACTTGCTGTAGCTTCAGTGGAGACTTGTCCGGCTATGCCACCCTAGGGCATACTATTGAGAAGACCCGGACTAACAGGCTTCTAAGCATCGGGATACAGTAGATGTCAACTTCACCAAATGGCGTATTTCTCCGTTGACAACCCTCAAAGGGGCCAATGAAACCCACATTAGCTGCACGTAGGCCATTATTGTGAAGAATCAATCAATCAAGTCATTTTGTCTTAGAGAAATGACCGAGACAGGCACTGTTGACATTGTGGCTCTTAATGCAGCCGTCAGCTTCCAACACAACCCCTGGCCGACTAGGTAGTTTAACTCGCCTTGTTGATAAAAGAAGATAATACTGGCAATAAAACAAAAGAAAGAAAAGTAAGTGTTACTTGCTTTCTTACATAGTACACGCAGCTCATAAATCTTCTTTTCGGTTGCACTCCTTCGTCATTCCTTCCCGGACTTTGCTTTTTCAAAGCCTCTGAAGCTCTCTGGTCCATCAACAGATGTCAAACAATCAATAGGTCCTGCGGCTTGCCTTGGAGACAGAATGATAAACGGGCAGACATGGGGAATACCAGAGCTCCAAATATGGCTTTAAAAAGTTGGTGGACGTACAGAAAGCTTGGTTTACGTTTCTCGGTATAGTTTGTAATTGTATATATAACATCTACTGGAATCACGGAGATTATACGACGCTCTCGGTATAATTAGATGGTTTATTGTGGATATTGCAGGACATGTTAATAATAATCGTGACTATGACATTTAGTTATATCTCGGCATTCAGCCCGCAGTTGACGCTGTTATTGATCACTTCCTGACGGTTTAGCGTAGCTTGGACCGCCTGCTATGTGACGTATACAATTTTCTTTTTGCCTTTTTACAGATCGTTGCCTCCCAGCCTTGTTTGATATAGCAAATAGCCTGCCTACTTTTATATTGTTCTTGTGGTAGAATGATAGAATGTTCGATTCTCGGAAAAGCCGGTTTTGACGAAGAGATGCAGTATCCCCTTGAATTACCGTTAAGCTTCTTTTCTGATAGCTAAAGAAGGGAGACTGACACCAGAGAATGAAGAATTTAGACAATGCTCCCTTTAGTAGAAGAAGCCAAGATATATAAGTTGTGATATGTACATAATACTAGGTGCCTTGGTGCATGCATGTTTACATCAACATTGACGGAAGTCTTTTCGACCTAAACAAAACGACAGGAAATCAAGCCACGATTGCAGCACAGAAGAAGATCGCCGATTGTATTATAGCCTGCGATTGTGGTTTCTACTTGATATATGCTGGCCCTGTGAAGGAGCTGCGCGGCCTATTAGCCGGAGTTAGTGCTAATATTTGGCGCCATGATGTCGCTCAGCGTTCTAGCACCCACTATATAAGAAAATAGACAGACTAATGACAATCATTTCCATGTCTGGCAACTTGTAATAAGCCCAAAAGTCTACACCGTTACTCTGTTTTTAGACAATATCTCTTAGAAGCATAAGCCATGTTTATGTTAATATTCATGCAGTAGTGGAGATGTTTAGTAATAGATATGATAGTAGTACTACTAGTTACTACTAGTTACTACTAGTTACTACTAGTTGCTAGTCAGTACCAGTGTCTTTAATATCACCATGGATTCTCTAATCTTACGAAGCATATCTTACTAGTCGATTCACAGTAAATTTCTTGCCTATAAGCTAAATGAATGACAAGAGGCAAGGGTTCAGAACCCTAGGTAGGGAACGATAATTGCAGGAAAAATATAACAATTGAATGAAAGACAATAAATACAAGAAAATCACCGCTTCGACAATGATCAACTACAGAAATTTTTGCTTTAGACTAGGCGCCAGAAGACTTCGAACTGTAGCAATCAACAGTTAAGCTGGGCCAAGACAATTAAGGACTTTCAATAACTTACTCAAACTATCTAATACTTAATACTACGGAAAGCAGCTTACTTTCACTTGGACAGACTGTTGCTAGTGCCGGGGCAAGGAAGTGGCTGCTTCCTTAGGCGATCCTGGAGTGCTCCAGCTCATATTAGAACTTGGTATTGGACCGCGGGTGATCCTGGCAAAGGATGCTCCGTCACAAGCCAAACAGCGATAGCGAGTAAGAAGGTACTGCCTGAGAAGATAGCTAGTCCAGCCAGCCTATCGACAGAAACAGCAACTCAGCGCTAGACAAACAGAACAGGATACAACGAACAGACTTGCTGTATTATATTCTTCATACGATGATGAGAATAAGAAGAGTTTACGCAGTCAAAAGGATGTTTAAAGAACATGAAGCCAAGGGTACTTCGGCCAAAACCGCGACGAACATCACTCACTGCGCAAGCTGTCTAAAAGTATTATACTATTGGGTCAGAGCAGAGAAAGAGAGAGAATAATTAGAACTAGCCAGGCTAGACAACATGATCTCTTGGAAGGCAAAGGCGCCGAGTGACATGTTTTTGTCTTGCTGCCTTGCACGAGAAGTTAGAGACTCTTTCTTCGTTGTCTTGCATTGCACACAATAACGTTTCTACTTTTGTAGTAAACACACCCTCCCTCAGTCGCCTTGATTAGACTGACTGATTTGGCTGTTTCTCGCCTGGCAAATATAGAAGCATCAATATGTAGCTTGGCGAGAGACAAGTCTCGTTCCGGCGGCTGTCCCAACAGGCGATCATATAGTCAAAATTGTCGTAGATGTCGTGGTATCTCTACAGCATCAAATAGCAGCCCATGGGCCCGAAGGCCATAGACGAAACCCGCAGAATCCGAGGAAAATAGACCAAGAGCCCGCTATAGAAGGAAGAATCATAGCACTGCGGCGGATTGGCTGGTATCCGGGTTGGTCGTTCCTTCCTATCTTGAACATGTTCCTGAAATCAGATGCATAAACAACCAGCCCCAAAGCGAAGAAGGAAGGAACGAAGGTGTGAGTAGTAGCGAAAAAAAAAAAGCAAAGAAGATGCAATTGCGCTAAACCACAAGAAAACCATATCAAAACACAGACGTCCGCAGCTTCCAGTTTTGTTTTGTTTTCCTCCTTGTTTTCCCTTCATATTATAGCGTTTTTGTCAGCCTGGTGCTCTTTCCATATGGCGTTTGGCCTCTTGAAAAGATCTCACGATATCTTTTCTCCCTATCCTTTGTTGTTCCTTGCACAACTTAACTGCTGTGTGGCTCGCTCCAACTCTGGGAAGCTAATTTTGCCGTCCCTGCTTGCTTCTCTCTGTGTACAGATTGTCAGAAACTGACAACCGCTCACTCTTTGACCGATCAAAACTCTAGAGGAAGAAAAAACGAGATACACCGCAGACTACCGACGCACGCGCCAGCTGCAAGCCATAGTTTCCTCCCGTGAACGCATCGACAAGGCACTGGATTATCGTTCTACGACTCAGTAGCAATAAGTTTTCATGGTGTTGATAGCTATATGCCTGCTTTGCGCGCAATAATCTCATCACGACCGCCGACCTAGATACACTGTTTGAAAACCAAAGTTTCTCTGCACTCACTGATTGCTTCTGAACCCTCCCGCGTCCCATTTCCGGCGGCATTGCTTGGTGACTGCTTTTGCTTTTCTTTCCTAGGCATAACACGACAGATCACGATAACGCCAAAGCTCGCAAGCTGATAAACAGACGCCTACCAATTATCGCAATACCACCACGGCGACAAGATATATTTCATTGTTGCAGCCTCTACGGAGTTGCGTTTGCTGCAGTCCACTTATTACGTCCGGTGCTGCATTGCCTTGCATTGCATTGCATACACTTGTCTTGTCCTGCATATAAGCTACTCCTGCACCCGAAAATTATATTAGTTGCCTGCTCTGCTGGGACCAAAGGAACTGTATAATATCAGGAACAAGAAAAAAAAAGATTGTCTAAGAAATCCACGCTCCGGCCTCAACATCTCGCGCTGTACTCCCGGCCCATTGCTTGCTAAAACTGATACTCGCACAACCGTGGCATTTTATCTAGCGGATAGACACAGCAGGGCATCTACCCCCAGATACCTAAAGTCCGTCTTACACTTTACGCCTACCTAAATCTGCCCGCGCAGCCATTATCGGCTCATTTCTGCGACGTCTTGCTCTACCGCGATAACTATCATGAGATAGACTTACACTCTTCTCTCTTTCTTTGCATACTGGCCACAATCTTTTCGATAACCGTCGTCTTCCCGTTCACATCACGCAAACAAGAGAACAAAGCATCCGAGCGCTCTTCTTTCTCCAGTTACTTTTCACTCTGCATCTTCGTCATCCACAGTTGTTGTGCGTTTAGGGCCTCCCCCACTAAGAAACAGAAAAAAGAGCTACGGTCCACGGAAAGTCCATAGCACCCTCAGACGATCAGCAGCTAGCGTGTGCGCAACATACCCACGTTAGCCCGTCAACATCCTAGCTCATGTTGTCTGGTCCCTGCGTAATCTTGCCCAACGCTTTATTCAACCTTCTTTTATCGACAGTCTGCAATATTTTTGAACCCGACCGGGATTTGGTCTATTAAGACTCTGGCCTCCTCTCCCAAATTTGACAATTTTGGAAGACGCATGGCCAGTCCTGGGGCTCAATTTGACCAGACCTTGCTGATCTATCGTTACTCTTGTGTCTAGCGCACTAAAATTTACAAGTATACACACTATTGTGATTGCTGTTAGCTTACTGTTCTGATATTATCATCATATCCTTCCTGCTGGGCAGTCCCAGTTTACCCACTTCTAGTTCGCCTTATATTCTCTTCCCCTGGCACCTTGATTTGGCTCTCCCGACTACCAACACTGTTATATTTTGTTCTTGTCTGTCCATTAGCACCCGTTTACTGGTTCACTATAACATCGCCTGTCCTTTTACAAAAACAGAGCTCCACGGTTTCTATTACTGGCCAGTCTCTTACACTGCCACTGATACGAACACAACCCACGGCTTCTTCTCGTGTGTCTACTTACGCCCAGCTTTACATTCCCTGCCTACCTGACTATCTGCTGTCCGTCAACTAGCAGTAAAGGCCTGCTTTGCCCGTGCTGCGACCTCACCCGGGTTTGCCTTTTTCTGGTTCCATCAAGTGTCCTCGCTCATCCTTATCTTATATATTGACACTCCTTGTTGTTCAGGTAGCATCCCGCTAGTACCTCGCTCTGCTCCCTCTCTGCACGCTTTGTGGTTTGCTCCCTATTTTATTGTAATTTTTTTTTGGGTTCATTTTTCACCCCGTTGCGTTGTCCACCATGGGGCGAACTTCAAAGTTTTCTTTTCCTGTCCCGAGTCGTAGGAATAGGAATTCTCAAATATCTTTATCTTCACCACTACCACCACCTCATACATCTGAGAATCCTACTCCGACCTTTACCAGCAAGATCGATCAGATTCTCGGCAACGGTCAACAACCGACCTCACAACATTACTTCAACCAACAACGCCGCACTAGCGTTGCTTCTTCACACTGGGAAACCGCCAGCGCCTCGGCCATCAGCGTTGCCATTTCAGACACTACTGTTGCTCAGACTGTTTATGGCCTCAGTGTATTGAACGAAGACACCGAGAACAACAACTGGGACGGCGAGTCAGCTATTGTACCCAACTACCACCTCAGACACAACAATAAACATCTCTCAATCACTCCTTCTATTGCCTCTTCAGACGCTGCAAGCCTCCTCAGACGCTCTAGTTCAGTCTCTACCATCACTTCTTTTTACGACAAGTCCAGAGTACCTTTGTCTATCTCTCAGCAAACCTCATCTTCCGCCATGGCAAAGGGATATCCGAACAAGGCTTCTACTCTTCTGGACATGGAAGGTACTACTGGTCCCAAGAAAAGGCCTACCAAGTTGAAGCTTGCCAACTTTGTGCGTGGAAAACGAAGCCATACCAGTCTTCGATCTGATGGCGCATATGATTCTGGTCTTTCTCCTGGCTCTAGCAACTCGCCAGCTTCTACCCACTTCCCAAGCCCTATGTCGTCCATTAACGAGCCATCGCCAGTGGAGTCTAGCAGATATCGCTTCGGCCGCAAATTCCTTCAACCCTCAAACCGACGTCTCAAGAGTACTGCTAGCACCCCGACCTTAGTACCTCAGAAAACTTCCACTACTGAGCTTAATAGCCTTTATGAACACTATGAGCGCATGACATATAGACATGTACAACATGAGACAGAGCTTGCGCAAGCATCTGAAGTTGAACGACCGAGCACGGAAGAAGAGCAAATTTTAGAAAAACTGGCTGTCGCTGCTCTTGAAGAGGTTGCCATTATTAGTGAAGAGCAATTTATTGCTGCCCGGCCTGCACCAAACCCACCATCTCTAGGCCAGGCCCAAAGCACGTATCTACCGCCAGCTTCACATTGTGAAGCCCAGCCTGTCATTCAGGAGCCACACATTAGACACGAGTATTTAAATACCAACGTGGCAGTAGCACCACGAACTAGAGCTGCTGTTGCTGATGATTGCAACGTTAGCTTATCTAGCAGAGTCACCGATGCCTCCAAAACTTCAAGAAATTCGAACAAGAAGTCGAGCCTCATGGAGGCTGACCTGAAGGAGCGGAGCATGCTATCACTTTCATCTGACTCCGAGGATGATACCGGCTCTGTCTTTTCTGCAACCAAAACCTCTGCCCCCCAGCGTGCCTCTATCTGCACTTCCCTCAGTAGCGATGTTAGTATCCATACTAACGAAGATCGCCTCACCCGCAGCCCATCACACAAGTCTTTTACTAGGCGGACGAACTTCGCGCCGACTAACACCTACCTCACAATTCCTCACGATCAGCCCGTTCCTAGGAATATACGTCCTACTGGCACACACCCAACTTCATCTGCGTGCTCATCACCGCGATCTCCAACTTCAAATTCTACGCAGCCTCTAATGCCGCCCATCGTCACTGACACTGCTCGGGCTAGCAGTGTTAGATGTGCCAGCACTATTTTCATGATGCCTGCTCCACGCATCAGGCGAGCTATCATGGGCAGCGATGCGCCGACGCGTGCACTGCCTTCCTTGCCTCATCGCAATGATTCCGTGCGTTCCAACTCAACTGGACGGGCTTCACCGCCGCTTAGCCCAACCTCTATGGAATTCTATGTCAACCCGATCACCCACACACCTCCTAGTGACTCTCGCATCATGGCTGTCTCTAGACAAGAGGAGCTTCTTTTGGCAGCGTTAAGACAGAAGCGTGCTCGTATGAGGGAGAACATCATCTCTGAGCTCGAAGAAGAGAATGTCCACCAACACAGGGCGCACGCATCAGAGAACACGGTCATCGAGGCGAATGTTAATACCCACCGCCTGTCCAACAGCTCAAGAGCTTCTGCTAGCACTATTGGCATTGGATCACACAGACCATCGTTCAACCGTGGTACTATTGCCCAAAGCGCCGGCATGATGAAGCAGGTATCTGTCTCTCAACAACAACAGCAGCAACAGAGCTCGGATTATTTTCCCCGCGACCGCAAGCCATCGTTGACACATTCCATTAAGAAGGAGCGTATTATGCTATTCTTAGGCCCACCTGAGGAAGCTGCCGAGGCTTCTGATATTAGAGAGTATGCTGATGATAGCGATGATGATGACATTTCTAGCGATTACTTCTTCCGTTTACCTGAGCCACCTAAGCACACCTATGTGCGACGCACTAGTACGACGTCGATTCCTGCGGTGCTTACGCCCCTCAAGGCTCCTATTCCCATCAGCATGTCTTCATCTACCGTCGACATGAACGTATGCTTTGCACCATCATCGAATGATAGAGATATGGATGTCATGATCTCCGGAGCGGGTATTCCCCGCCCCGATTCGCCAATTTCTCCATTGGAGCATGTGATTGGGGATGCTACATTTATGCAAAGACGTAAAGCTGCTAGACTCAGTGCCGTCGGCAATGGACATGGCATCCCATACTGGGGTGATGATGATTAGAAAGTCGCAAGCTACGTAGGTTAACAAAAAAGCGCGGCTTTTCTCATCTTTTTTTTCACATTCTTTTATTTTACCTTTCTCTACGATTTATTAATGAGTGAAGCAAAAAGAGAGATGGACACTAATCTCTGAATATCATTCCCTCTCTCACGGAAGCATTACTACTACCAGTAGTATTTATTACATATTTTCATCTTCTAATGATACCACCGCCTACTTGTTTTTTATTATTTATTACTCTTTATTTTCCATCATATTCTCTTCCCTTTGTCTCTCTAAATTATCTCCCTTTGCCATTCTCTTCTGACGTACCAATTTCAAATGGCCCTTTTACCTTCTTCGGGTCTTTGATATGCGGTTCGTTTTTTTCTCTTTCCTTTGTGGCCTTAATGATTCACCTGAAATGATTTCTTCATTCCTGTTACCCCTTGCAAAATTTATCACTATTTTCACTGTTTCTTTTTTATTTTATTTTGACTTGTTCACTATCAACTTTTCTCTATTACCGTTGGCCCTGTCTCCTTTTTTGATTCTTCATTTACTTTCTAATGTTTCTTAAATCTATCTGGAAGACTGTTTTGTACACTTTTATCTATCTATCTATGATGGAGTTCACACTCTACGTTGTTTCTGAACATCACGAAGATATAACCATTTTTATCTCTTAGCAAGGCGTCTATTGTAACTGCTGTGTGAAAGTGTCGTGATTTGTAAATTGTGTACAATAGCGTATATTCATAGCGTGTTCTTGCACCATTTGTATGGGTATGTAGTTGATAGTTTTATAGCTCGTAAACTAACTTCAAATCTTCAAGTCTAGCCTGAAACTAGACAGAAAAAGTGCTTTCTTTAATATTGATGGTATCCATCGCCTCTAATACCGCAAAACAAAGACAGAAAAAAAGGCGGTGAGATATTTACGAGGAGAAAAACAGAAATAAGAAAATGTGACTTCTTCTCTAGTAGGTCGAGCCCTCAGGGGGCTGGGGAATCTTCTTGTTGGAAGCCTGAGCCATGTACCTCCGCAGCTCGATGAGGACGGTCTCCATGGTGTGGTCGCGCTTCCACTCGTTCAGGCACGGCAGGTGGCGCGGATCGACATGACCGTTAGAGGGGTTCACGGCGGGCAGGTTGACCATGCTGATGAACTGGATAGTAGGGGGAACATCGGGGTATTGCGGGCCGCAGTGCATCTTGAGGGAGTAGATACGGTTCTCGTGTACGCTCTATATTCAAGTAGAAGATATAAGTTGTTAGTTGCTGTTGCGGTAAGATCGAAAAACGATGGGGCGAGGTGAGCCTTGGATGTATGAGGAGAGGTTGGAGACGTACGTGAGGAGGGCCGATGATGGTACCGGTCCAGTTCGACATCAGTAAATCTTCGGGATCTTCAAGACCGTAGGAGCATGCCTCTGTATGACAAGATGCGGGTTAGTTCCATGTCGATCTTGCTTATAATGCGTCTCTACAGTTGCTCGATCTGACTGATTATTGTTGCGATGACTGTAATTGTAGATAACAAGCTGTCACGGCGTTGATGGCTCTAGCACAAGATTGGCGATGGCGATAGTGGTGACGAGGGGGGGGGGGAAGATAGCAAGCGGCTAGCTATGCGCTGGGCAGAGTTTCGTCGGTTTATGGAGACTTCGAGTATTGAATCAAAGCAACAACAAGGATGTTTTCGTGATGGAAGGGAATGAGAAGAAGACTAACCAGCACCGAGACCCTTCTCACCCTTCTCTAGCTCCTCGAGCAGCCGGAAGTTTCTGGGGATCTTGGCGGGAGTAGCCATTGAGGGACAGTTATTTTATTGGCTAGGTAAAGGCTAAAGAGAAGGCGAAGGTCTAAAGTCCGTAATGCAAACGAATGACCAGTGAGGTAGGCTATAGTGATCCAGGTATCTAAGAAAAAAACGATTGATATGAGTGCTTGATTTCGTAAGCTTGTAGTGGCTATGGCTGGGTTTAGAGGGTTTGCGGATAGCTTCATCGGCCAGGAGGGGTCGGTGTCCTGCTGAGTCAGCTGGTACTACAATAGCGACGATGCAAACAACTAAGTAAAAATGCAGTAGCAGTGAAATTTCTAGCGTAGTTTGCTTTATTGTGTAGCTCTAACCTAATTGGCATTGAATATACAGGGTATCGTAGTATAGCATAATAATACCATCGTGTTTTTAACCGCTGTGTCTCAGGCAAGCAAGAAGACAGACGTTGACTTGATATTTTGCAGTTCCTATAGTTGATATAATCACCAGTCATGGTTTCAGCATGCGAGTTAATCCGGGATAAGCTTCGTTCGCATTGAGCCGATGTTAGATGGTCGGCAAGTATTAGTAAGTGTTTTGGTTCTATTTCTAATGCTATCTATTCTGCACTGCACTGAACAAAGCCGCACATACGACACGGGACAACATTATTTGGGTTTGACCGATGCTGAGGATTTACTACAGGGATTATGACATCTGATGGCTAGTATAGCGTCTCGTCGTAGCACATGCAGTAACATTTATTGCACCTGAGGTGTCGGTTGTGGAATAGGGGAGTTCTCTGATAGCTGAAGCGCAGCTATTAGGCACATTTGCACCCAAGGTATTATTGATATTCCAACTTGGGCACAAGTCGTTGGGCAGTTTTGCTAGTCCGTGGAGACATAATAGATAATCAATGCATTGATAGATGTTAAGCGTCGTACTGGTTGAAGGAGGGGCATTCGGAGCAAGGCTGGGGAAAACTAATAGTAACAGGGACAGTCAAAACCTCTGCGAAATGGTGATGATCATAAGGCAAGATTAGCCGGAGTTCATCCCAATAGGCCGCCGCTGACTAACATCCGCGAGCTTGATTATTTTCTGATTGTTCGGCAAACAGTTCTCTTTCTTCGTGAGCCTGAAAGAAATAATATCACGTTTTAGCAATCCTTCACTTGCTCAATTGATGCTATCGTACTGCCCAATTGGCCCTGCCGTTCTTTCTATTTCCAACTATAGAAGAGAACATAGCGTAAGCTGGCGACCCTGTCACTTGATTTTCAAAGCCTTTTCGTTCCAAATTTCGACGGCACAACCGAACGACCCGTCGTACTTCGACCAGCACCAACACGCCAGCACTAGCGACAGAATCGAAATTGAAGCTTTGTACTAGCTTCCTCTTGGCTCTTCGCTTGTTATCCTCTCATTACTTAATCTACGATACGATACCTGCATATCATGAGCTTCGCTGCTTCTAGAATAGCCCGCGTGGCTGTTGCTGCCCCTCTGCTGCGGACCCAACTCCGCTCGATTGCGAGCTCGCCTCGCCAGCTGGTGAGCTCTATGAGTTCGTTCGGTAGTGGTGTCGGCATGGGAAGTGGCGGCTCGTTGACGCCAACGTATTTCCAGAGACCTTCGCTGCCTGCTAATACTGTCATCCGCTTCGTACCGCAGCAAACAGCGTGGATTGTTGAGCGGATGGGAAAGTTCAACCGTATCCTAGAACCCGGCCTAGCTATCTTGATGCCCTTCATCGATCGTATCTCTTATGTCAAGTCCCTCAAGGAAGTAGCTCTAGAAATCCCTAGCCAAAGCGCCATCACCGCCGACAATGTCACCCTAGAGCTCGATGGTATTCTGTACACTCGAGTGTTTGATGCCTATAAGGCTAGGTAAAGTTTTCCAAAGAACTAATACTTAAGCTGTACTGGATAATATAAATACTAACTTTGTATCAGTTATGGAGTTGAGGATGCTGAGTATGCCATCTCGCAACTTGCCCAGACCACTATGCGCTCGGAAATTGGGCAACTTTCTCTCGACCACGTACTCAAGGAACGTGCCGCTCTTAACACAAACATTACCCAGGCCATCAACGAAGCCGCTCAGGCATGGGGGGTGACCTGTCTCCGTTACGAAATCCGTGATATTCATGCCCCCGAGGGCGTCGTTGCTGCCATGCATCGCCAAGTGACGGCAGAGCGTTCCAAGCGCGCCGAAATTCTGGAATCGGAAGGTCAGCGCCAGAGCGCTATCAACATCGCTGAGGGTAAGAAGCAGAGTGTGATTCTCGCCTCTGAAGCTCTGAAGGCTGAGCAAGTCAATTTGGCTTCTGGTGAGGCCGAAGCAATCCTTATGAAGGCTACGGCTACGGCAAAAGGCCTGGAGGCCATTGCTAAGACACTCCGTGAAGGTAAGGGTGCTGCCCAGGGTGCCGTCAGTCTATCGATTGCCGAGAAGTACGTAGATGCCTTCGGTAAACTAGCCAAGGAGAGCACAGCAGTGGTAGTTCCCGGCAACGTCGGCGATATCAGCAGCATGATTGCCTCCGGCTTGGGCGTTTACAGCAAGATTAGCCAGGCCCAAAACAAAACACAGCAGCAGCATCCTGGTAGCAATGACTCGTCAATTACCGACGAGCGTTTGAACAAGTCAGAAGCGCGCGAGAATGCCCTTCTGGAGGCTCTAGACCAGAAGGCCAAGCAGCTGTAAACGGAGCGGAATACAACAGCAACACAAAAGCAACACTGTAAATTGTACTCAAATGACAGGGCAAAAGCAGGAGTATGGCGGTACAGTAGAGGTTGATGTGTTTTAGTGAGCGTTGGAGAGGCGTTATCATGTTTTGTTCAGAATTTTGTTTGTTCCTTTCTTTTGATGTCGTTTTTTCTCACCTTTTTTTCTCATTTTTTTCGGTTGGGGCGATCAGGTTCATGTTGCTTTTCTGCACATTCATATTCTTATTCATTGTTGCCGTCAGGAACTGAAGCTTCTATGCCCTTGTTTCTTCAACTTTATAGCGGGGGATTTGCGCTACAGGATATCTTTCTTGGCCTTATTCTCGGCATATAGCACTCTAGCAAGCATACCATGTAATAACACACACAAATAGTACACAAAGCAAGTCCAGCATCCTGAAGCATGCTTTCTATATGCTTATAGCACGCAGAATGTTCTGTATATATGTTCGTTTATCACGGTGGCTCTTTGGAAGCTTAGGGAAGCTTTAACAGATTTCTACCTGTATAGGAAAGCGGTGGGGATTCTGCCGATCCTTCCGCGTGGGTTAGATTGGGACAGCGTAATGCAATGGCAGCGAGAAGGCGCAGCGATGATGAAGGCTCTCAAGCTTTTAAGTTTCGATCTTTACTAAAAACAACTACAATTGTATAATGCGGTCCAGTTCCTGTTGTAGCTGCTATTGAGTCTTCGTAGCCTATATACAGTGAATTACATCTTTTTTTCAACCAGCAGCTT
Organism: Endoconidiophora polonica; assembly: GCA_001856765.1. Lineage (NCBI taxonomy): Eukaryota > Fungi > Ascomycota > Sordariomycetes > Microascales > Ceratocystidaceae > Endoconidiophora > Endoconidiophora polonica. The sequence continues at coordinate 33,165 of LXKZ01000037.1, read as the reverse complement.
CATCGACTGGTAGTCATCCAACTCTGCTTAATTAGCCTCCGATCCTAGTTAGCCGTCAAAACGAACGCCGATGGGCCTTGTCGTTGTTTGGAGTTGTCGCAAACTTGCTCTTAGTGCTTGATTGAAAGACCGCCTCCCATCATCTTGGCCTTTTCTCGAACCAAACTTGGTCTCCAATCGCAAACTCTCGATCTCTTGACATCTACTGAACTATGACGACACAATTGCTCGCGACAGAGCTCGCCAATCTCATTCAAGAGAGCAAGCGCAAACACAACGACCTTCGCCAGGTGTGCCTCCATCAACATTCTCTCACTTAACATCAAAATAAGCATCGATCGTTAACAAAGTCTATAGGCTGCAGAAAAGTCATTAGAGGAGCTCAAGTCACTCAAAGGCACAACTGAGGCCCAAACGACTCTTGGTGCGTCCTACCAAACCGCCAATCCCTCTATAATTCTAATCTATCATGCTAATCAAACGGCAATCAACGAGCAGAACTTGCGCAAAAGACCACTTTTGTGAACCCGTTCATCATCGCATGTAACACACGTAATGCTAAATTCACTGCAATTGCTATTGTGTGCCTACAACGGCTTGTAGTGGCCAAGGCCTTGCCGCGCTCAAGACTAGGCCCGGTGCTGGAGGCACTGAGCCAGGCTGCCTCTGCGGGCTTAGACGTACAGCTCAAGATTCTGCAGGCACTCCCACCGCTGCTCACCAATTATGCGACAGACGTACAGAATGAGCTGCTAGTCACAGCTTTGAATATCTGTTTCGTATTACAGACTAGCAAGAATGCCATTGTGAATAACACATCAGCGGCCACACTCCAACAACTCGTTGTCGCGGTATTTGATAAAGTAGTTGCTGAAGATAGTGAGTGACATAGAAAGCTTACTTGTAGCCGATACTAACGCGAGCATAGAAATAGATGACGGGCCATTTGTTGGCGAGGCGCCCTCTGCGGATGGTCCAATGAAGCTTCGACCAGCTGCTATGGACGCCTATAGAGTGTTCAACGATCTTTGCTTGATGACTGAAAACCAACGGCCAGAGTACCTGCGTTTCACTGGTCTCCCTCAGACATTTGGGCTAGAGCTGATCGAGTCAATCCTCACAAACCATGCGCCCGTTTTCCTCCAACATGCTGAACAGGCTTATATTTTACGAGAGCGGGTCATGCCATTTCTCATTAGTGCGCTCCGAGGAAAGCCGAACTTTGCAACATCTGTCCGGTTGACGCGCATTTTGTATACGCTCATGCGTAGACATCTGGCTATTCTTTCTAAGGAAAGCGGCCAAGCACTTGATATCCTAACTCATCTCCTAGATCAGGACACTGCATTGTGGAAAAGGGCGTTGTGTATGGAAGTCTTCCGCGGTATATTCTCCGAGCCGGCTCTATTGCGACGCATTTTCCTTCTTTATGATACTCAAGACGGCCAGAAGGATATCCTCAAGACGCTTACTGCAACTTTTGTTCGCTTAAGTACCGAGAAGCCATCAGTTATCGGCCTGGGGTATTATTCGACCATCCCTGTGCTCAACCCTTATGCTGCTGGTGTGGCGAGTGGTGATCAAGTTGTACTCGAGTCGTCAGGTGTTGCTGGTATCATAGGAAGTACTAGCGATGGCGCAACCACTGGCATCAGCACACAATGGAGCACCGTTAGGGTTCCATTCATTGACCAACTTGACAAAACAGAGGCCCCTCCAATCCCAGAATCATATGTTTACTCACTAGTTCTGACCTGCATCTCGTCTTTGTCCGAGGGATTGGCCAAGTTCATCTTACCCTTGACAGTGCCTCGCAAGAAGCAGGTAAAAGAGGGTAGCGCAGAGACTGCTGAAGATGGCCTTGATAAATCCTTCAAGAAGAACCCCGTACTTATTAACCCTCTTGAGATCGAGAATCATCCCGCCCATGCCGAGATCCAAATCTGTGCCCAGATCATTGATGAATGCTGGCCTGCTATCTTAGCTACGTGCTCGACATTTCTTAATGCAGCGCTAGACTCAGATTACTATCATAGTCTGGTGAGAGCCTTCCAAAGATTCGCACATGTTGCTGGTCTACTGCATCTATACACCCCCCGCGATGCTTTTCTCACAACCCTAGGCAAAGCTGCAGTGCCTCCTAATGTCTTCACGGCTTGCCTAAACAGCGGCAGTGCTAAGCCACCATCGGCCAACGAATCCTCAAGTAGCAGCTTGCTCAGCAATGCCAGAGGTCTATTGACTCGTGATACTTCGACGGTGACCCCCCCGACCACTGAGAGGGCTAAACAACCATCATTCGATCCTGCAACAACTTCCTTGAACACTCGCAACTTACTATGTCTCCGCGCTCTACTAAATCTAGGTATCGCTTTGGGTCCAACTATGGGAGACTCATGGCGGATCATCCTCGAGACACTACAGCAGGCAGATTTTGTGCTCTTCACCTCGGGTAAGGCTCCTGCTCGCACGCCGCTCGTTGCTAAGATCCAAGATGCAGTCGCTGAGAGCGAAGCCAATGCGCTGCTAAGTAATTTCGGCAGCGAGATTCGAGCTGTCGAAACAGCTGCTTCACGTCTTGTAGAGAGCACGGTTGATTTCCCCAACACGGAGTTCCGACAGATCGTAAAGGCTATATGTGGGTTACTCGAATCTGATTCCAGCTATGCGGTAGATTCGACAGAAGCCGAAATCCGTGGACTTGAACTACCGAAACAACCACATGTTCGTAAAGGCTCAGCTTCTTCTGTCTCTGGAAAACACCGGCGTATACTCAGCATCTCCAGTGTTGCTTCCGTTGCGCCTAATCAAGAAGACATGTTTGCGCTGGCCAAGCTTAGAGATATTGCCATGATCAATATAGAGAGACTACTTACGTACAGCCCTGAGGTCTCTAGTTGGGATACCTTGACACAGAAGCTGATTGATGTACTTGGTGGTCAGTATACCAGCGCCTCAGTCCGGACTAGAGCGGCTGATATCCTAGTCCGACTAGTGCTTGAAGCAGCAAAAACTGTTGTACAATTGGAGGAAGACCAACGTGGTTCTGTACAGTTAATTCTATTCGAGTCATTAAGAGATTCTCTTCTACCAATGAAGAGAGAACAGCACCTCGACTCGGGGTCAATTGCCAGCAATGCCACCGATGTCGATATTCAGCGCATTGTTCTTGATGGCTTGAAGAGCATTTTAGAAACATGCGGAGAAACTCTATTAAGTGGCTGGGAAATTACGTTCGAAATCATTGACAGCATCTTCATCCTGGGAGACCGAAGCTCGTTAGCTATTGCCAACGGACTTACGACACGCAGTGCGAAGCTTGTGAGACCTTCATTTAACTCATTGCAGTTGATCTGCTCGGATTTTCTAGCTTCGCTACCAAACAGGTGCTTCCTAATGTTAGTAGACACACTATACAAATTCTGTAGTCAGGACGACGATCTAAACATTGCCTTAACCGTAAGTCCCTTATCTTGAATCAAAAACGAGTCTATGTTACTAATGAAAGTTGTGTTTCAGACAGTCACATTCTTCTGGGCTCTCTCAGACTTCCTCTCTAGCAAAAACCAATCTCTTAACATCACCGCTGATCTGATGGGAGGCAAAGATACTGCTGCGCTATCTTTAATGGCTGCTGATCAACGACATTTAGCCTCCAATGCAGCGCTATGGATGCTTTTGCTGCTTCGTCTGGCTGCAGTTACTGCAGATGATCGTCTTGAGCTACGAAACAGTGCTATACAAACACTTTTGCGTATCTTTGATGCATATGGCGATAAATTGAGTCCAGAGGCGTGGTCTGTGTGTATTGAGTCGGTTATTTTCAAGCTTCTTGGCAACATATCAAACGAGCTATCTATGGCGAATGATTCCGGAACAGATGAGCGAGAGCGCAACGATTGGAATTCCACGGCCGGTGTCGTTCTTACTGGCATCTCCGGACTCCTAGCAAATAATCTAGAGGTTGTCAAGATGGACAGTAAATTTGAGGATCTATGGCGGAATCTGCTCAAGCAATTTGGGCAGTTTTTAGACTACAAGGCACTTAGTGTCAACACTGCGGTATACAAGGCTTTGAGCCAAATTATCGCGCAGGCCGAAGGCGGGTCTCTAACTCAGCAGACTATTGATAGTGCTTGGAACCTATGGGCTCGTGGAACGCCCAGCAGCACTGATGAACAGAAAGAAGACGTCGATAACCAGGAATGCTTGATCGCTTACGTTACCACTGTAAGCGACCTGTACCGGTTTATGCATCCCAATCTAGACATTGAACGCGTCACTAAAATGCTTACATTGCTAAGAGATGCTGTTCGCCAAGCAGCAGCAGGATGCTTCATGGTTGACCTCGAGTTTTGCACGAAACTACAAGATCGTGTTCTTGATGTCATTGTGATGATTCGTACAGATATCCCTGAAGTGCCATCAGAGATTATCAAGCAAGTTGCAGAATTCGTGACTATGGCTTATAAGAAGTTCCCGCCGCCAGTACCATGGGGCCAGAAGGACGATTCGAAGAGAGGACGCCGATCATTTGTAGCGCTGTCCAAGTCAAGTATGGCTCTTTTAAAAGATCTTATCTTGAAGCATTCGGGAGATAGCGAGATTTATACATCTGGAGCTATGAGTACTGCCTTGAAGGCCTACGCGAGGCCAATCGCCCTAAAATATCAGTTCACCCTTATTTGTCGTTCAGAACAGGCCTGGCAAGTGTCCACGACAGCAGCGATTGCCGTTCTCCAAGAAGTTTTACCACAGGTGGCTTCCATGTATCTTCCTCAGGCAATAACATACGATCTCTGGGCTGTAATCGTTGAAATTGCTCATGGCATTATGACGGCAGACTTGTCGAGCGCGCAGCAGAACACCGATTATCTTGCAGATCAGGCATTTGACATCGCTGCATTCCATAAATTGCGTGAACTCATAATTCCTTCGCTAGGCAGCGAGACCGTGAGCGACGAGTCACGGTCGCAATACGCCATGTCACTCCTGGTAACATCGGTTGTGCATCAGCTAACAGCTGAAGAGCGAGCTATCTTTCAGTGTCCCGACCGTAACGCTGTCACAGATCTATACAGGCCACGTGCCGGACGTACATTCAACCCACGCCCAACCCAGCGTCTGCAGATGAGCTATGTATGCTTAGATGAGATGTTCGCACTAATCACTGGAGGATCAGAGACCACGCCGTCGATCAACGTGGTGCCACCTACTCCCATGTTTCAAAACACGGCAACCCTTACTGCTTCCAACGATTCGCCAGCGACCATCAATGCAAACACCAATAAGGATGTTAATGAACTTCGCATTGCTATTGCCAAGGGCGTGGCCATGCCGTTCTTTGTGCGCTGCGCAGTCACACTACGCTCATACATCTCTGACCAGCCGTTGCGCGGCCACATGCCGCAGCCCATCTCACGCCGTCGCGAGGTACTCTACATCTTAGGCCGTTTAGTCGAGCTGCATTCTGAGAAGCAGGCGCTACCAATCATCAAACAATTTGATACTGACACACGTCTGCATCTAGTCGTGTTGTACCCTATCTTGGTTGAGGTCTCGCATACAGCTGGCTCAACCGGTGATGAGCCAGTGCTTGATTTAGTTACTGAGGCATTGGCAGTCGTAGGAAAGGAGATGGATGCAGAACCAAAGTATGCACTCCCAATCCGCGTGATACGAGCGTAAGTGAAGACGGTGTTGGTTGATAGTTAGGGTTAATTGAATTGGGTTAGTTTTCATTAGAGAAGCCCAGCAAGCCATTGTTTCATTGTTTATTGTATCATAAATAGTATTATTCCAAGTCGTGCCCAATTTTTCAATTGCTGTTTTAATGAGCCCGTTCTGCCTATGAGATAACAATCATAGTCTTAACAAATGTGCCTGCAACTTCCTCACAAGCTAGACAACATTCGAGACTTTGACCAGGCTCTGCATCCACCACGAACCGTACAACCACACAGGTAGATCCCGAGTCCCGGGCCTCGGAAATACGTGAAATATTACCGCGCCACCAGTGCGCCAGGTCACCTGTTTCCTTGATTGAGCTCCAGCACATAATGCGGAGAACCTTGCCCAGCCACCGCGGGGTATCGTTATTCTCCATGTCTACGTAAGCGTCGATGACGACTTGCTTGGGAAAGGCTTCTGTCCGCTGTCCAACTGTGGTGTGCTGGGGTAGCAGCTGCAGCTTCTTCTGCTGTTGACGTGGAAGATGGCCGCATTGCTTCAATGTCAACGTAAGACGGGGGAATTGAGCCATGGTGCGTCGCATGGCCTCGCCAAAGGGTGGCTGCCGCTTGAGAAGCCGTTCGATATGTGAACTATCTAGCTGTGCAAAGCGGCGAGTAGTTTGAATATCAGCAGCTATCAGCGCCTCTGTCTTTTTCGGGCCGATACCTTGGATCTGCAACAGTTCCTTTCTCGGCTCGTCCTAGACGCTGGAAAGAAGACTGCGAAGAAGCCAAAGAGATTCGGTTACACCTACTGCATCGTGGCGACAGCCAAACATATCAGCAGCACATCGCAGCACTGTGGCCAGATGTGCAAAGATGGTGCGTTTTTCCCGCATGAGTTCTTTGCGGGCGCCGATGGTTAGTTTTGACGGCATGGCGGTTGCAGGACATAGGGAGATCTGAAAAAGCAGATAGGCCTTGTGCCAGGGCAGGCTCGGCTTCGTGCCGACGGGCCGCAGGCGCCAGGGAATAGCGGGCGAGCAATTTACAGCTGCAAAGAAGGAAGCTTGGGATGGGTAAATGCGGTGCCGGGTAATGTCTGCAGACAGACAGCATTTCTCGAGGATGTCGCGTGCAACTGGGTTGCGGGGGAGGAACGAGAGGCTATGGACGGTACTCGTAGAAATGTTATAGCGGGCAGGCAGGTGAATGAGACCCGGAGGGAGATTGATAGCTGAAGGCTGGGCTTGTTGGGAATTTGCAAAGCGAGATGGTTGGGCGGGCGATGAAGAAGATGGTGATAGGGAGCATGAAGATGGAAGCGGGCTATTCTTAGTCTGCGATGGCTTGACAGGCGGCTGCATCTTGAGATCTTCACGGCGACCCGATAGACCGACAAATCGAGCTCTAGGTCAACGTTTGTTTATTGTAGATGAAGTTCATATCTTCTAGATAGGGCGTTTCGATCTATCTTCTAATCGCTTCTGCCTAATCGCTCTTTCTACTTGCGATGTTATCATCACGTGTTTACAAAACTGCTTACGAATGATGCCCAGAAACGTGACTACTTAACAATGAAAACCTTTGTCAGCCAACAACCCTATGGCTCAAATATACGCACAGATTATCCAAAGAAAAATAACATCAACATATCAACATAACAAAAAGAGAACAGGTCTAGAAACCTAAGCTTGCTTACTACAGGAAGAACTATGATCGACAATATTCGCGTCTCCGGACATTCCAGGGATGAGCAATCCGTATCTTTCCTTTATCCTTGTTTTTCTTTATCAGCCATTTCGTCACATTGCTTACTGCAGACCGACAGTTGCCTTGAAATCGCCAATCGCTTCGAATAGTTGGCTAGGGGGCACGGCATACTATACGATATGGCCTAGTTTTATAAAGTTTCGCAGAAACATGTAGAGACTTATGCAACGCCGGCGATTTATTGAAGTACAGATCTTCTGTGTTAGACTCGTCATCGCCATAGCATTGGCTGGAGGAGTCTCATGTCGATGTCAGCCTTATCTGATTATTTCACTCTGACCATGTTGGCAGCCTTCGGCATTCATTCGTCGAGAGCGTTGCATGGTCCGTGGCCACCAACCAAGAGACACAAAAACTGCCGTGCTGCAGATAGTACTGCCTCATCCCATATTGAGCAAAGTCTACTCTGTACTACTTACAGCACTTGTTAAACGGTTGTGTAATCAGCGATGCATCTAGATGTAGCTGTCTACTACTTAGACAAGCGTATACAATAACTCTTGGCAACCCTGAGATACGTAAGGTGTGATTGCGTATGACCTTGAGTGCCGCAAAATATCTGTTCCATCCGATCCACGGCACAGCGCTGGAAAGACACTGGTGCATCGGTAATGTCGGTGCCGATTAAGGAACCAGAGCATAGTCTGACTCTGCAACCCGCTGAGCGTGAACTACTAGCGACTCTTACGTTATGTTCGTGGGTTCTGCGGATGGCGCAGATCTGGAGCAAGTTTGAGTACAATACCACTAAATATTGTGCGACGACTCGCACAGATTCTATTGTAAACGCCGAGGACCGAAAGATGTGTCGCTCCATGGTAGCTTTGCTGTGAGTGTGTCCTCAGCTACAAACTTAGGTGTTAGTCAAGCGTCCCAGTGGTTTGACAAGCAAACAACCCATTATAGGATCAAACTTTCTGGGCTATTTCGGTGTACAACCATCGACCAAGGCTCCGAGGTCTCGCTGGAAGATCCTTCAAGGATTCAAGGAAGGACAAAGACAGATCTATATCCAATTGAGGAATCACAGCTGGCTTCAGACGCCCCCATTGTATACACCGCTGAGCAAGTTGGTGGTGGCAATCAAATTGATCTTCAAATTAAGACCAAACTTAGGTTGAGGGTCTTTCTTAGATTTGAAGGCCAGCTGCAGCACATGCAAGGGCTCGCTTACCCCGAACAAAACTAGTTTTATCTCTACTTTGTATACTTCCTCCATGCAATTTGAGTCCGTACCAATATTGCCGATACATAGTGAACCTACTTTTACTATGAGCATAGGTACATACTGCAGTGATAGCTATCTTGATCTCGAAAGTTGCCGACTTGTATGTCCGTCCGTTGCACTGGCCCCGGAAGAACTCAGGAACAGGGTCTTAGATGAATTTCCTAGCGGTCATCAGCCTGTATCAAGCCATGCAGGTGCGATCCCTTTCAATATTAGTATTTCTGCCGCCTCCAGGGGTTGGTAATGATGAAAGCTCATATTAGTTGTTAAAGTACGCACGTACATGACCTAAATAGATTCCCAGCTTTTATCCGACACTAGTAACGAGCACAGCTGCTGATACATTTCCGTAGTCTCCGTTGCATCATAGGCTGCTCGAAAGAAAGCTTTTTGAACCCTTGCATTATACAGTATTCAGTATAACAAGCTAAGGTTGACTTGTTACTTCCATTATCTCGATTCAGACCACAGCACACTTTGGCAGCCTGCTACAGTTCACTGGTATCAACAACCCAGACCAGCTGACTGACTTGTGGCGACAATTTGCTTTTAACAGAATAAACACGTTGCTTTTTGTCTGCTCTTCGGATTCTACCTTTTATTGGCGGCGCATGCTTCTCTCAAGAAGCGTTGGCACGCTTTATCAGTTACTATATGCTAGGCGCAATAACTCCTTGCACTACTAAGTCAACGACTTCTAATATATGACTACACGGAACTGACGCTATGAGTATCAATAATACTCAATCTCCAAAAGCCATAGCTGTGTTTAGAAAGCATGATCATCAAGTCCTGGCCAGGTATTATTCTCAAGGGGAAAAGGAATTGAGGCGCCCTGTTTTCAGCGCAACGCTTACCTCGTTTGCAAAAGCCCGATGTCACCCTCAAGCCTAACCAGGCCCTTTCAGTATGCCCTTTGTTTCTGAGTAGTATTGTTGGTAAAGTAGCCGTGCCGTCGTCTCCGGAAATATGCATATTTTGGCCGCCTTGAACCAATAGCAGACTGGCTCTCAGTCGTGGGCATCACACTCTGACTACTTTACATGGGTCACCTTCAAAATTAGCATATCGGCGCACTATTATCGCACACCACCATGTAATGTACATGCAAGTAACTGTAAGTTTTACATTCGATGCAATAAGAGTGTCTGTCCAAACGTCATGATCAGTTTGTCAGCCACAGAAGGGCAGGCAGATAATACGAAGTGGGCTGACAGAAATAGGTATTGTGATTCTTACTCTAGTCTCGTCGGTAGTATCACTGCCGCCGTTCGCACTAAAGTTTCTGATACTGCAGTTATTGCTGCTGTTCACATTCTGTAGCTCCTGTAGCTTGTAATGTCGTGTCCCCCCGACGGTGTCCCGATGAAAGGAAGGCTCCTCTGGCATTGTCCCACAAGCTAATGTAGTGCTCGCTTGTATTTTGGGCTCCGGCGACTGCCTGAGCCTGGTTACGAGCAGTTTGCAGGAGGCTTTACCTTGTGCCTGCTAATTATACACTAATGGGGCTCGCTAGCCGAGTTGTTATTCAGCTTGAAGCTCACTTTCCAGCTGCTCTGAATTTTACTTCATTGCAATGTATTCGTTTCCCTCTGGAGAGTTATATCAGCATCTGCCAAGATATCACAGCAAATACTACGAGATATCTTCTACTCAATAGTCATCGCTGCCTGCTAGTGCATTATAGCCTAGTCTCATTACTCCTAAGCTGAACGGTTTTGTTTGATGAGTAGTCAACAAACCGGGAGATGTAGCGCCAGAAGTACGCTGTAATCTCTTTGGCTTCACTAGTTCTCTCATTTCGGGGAAGCATATGTACAACAAACACCTTCTCCTATTAGTAGATTCGCCCTGGAAGTATGCGTTGTGGTTCTTGATAATATTCTCGGGATATTCCTTTGCAGGGGATCTGGACCGCTATGAAGGCATTGAGTCAAAAGCGTCTTGTCCAACGCCTGACACAATAGCGAACAGCCATCAAATGAAAGCAAAACACGAGAATGATGTCCGGAAGGGAGACACTATGAGAGAGGCGCCCAATAATGGACCCGGTTAGACAAGGAAGGGGCAGCGACATACCGCGCTGGCTCACATTCTCGTTTCTCTTCTATCAGCCCGGTCTCTATTCGAGCTCCAAGGTCAGCTTGTGTACATATACGACCTTTGCAAGCACGAGTATATTCTAACTATATAAGACACAGCTCCACTCCGATACAGTTGCTTTTTCTTCCTTTTTTTCTTCATCCAGCAGCCTGCCCGTCCTCCACAGCCCAACTCAACTCACTCGTTCATATTTTCTTTAGCTTCTGCAGAACTAGACAATACCTCTAAGTCATCTTTCCAACAGACAACCCCTTAATACTCCAAAATGCGTTTCTCCGTTGCTTCCATGGTCACTCTGGCCTGCTCGGCCATGGCCGCCACTACCAAGTGCACTTGCCTGACCAAGACCGACTCTGCTGAGCTGGTTAACGCTTACGCCAACCTGATCGGCTACTTCACCAGCGACCTTGCGGCGCAGTACCTGACGGATGACTTCCACAGCTACTCGCAGAGCATCAACACCTTCATTAACCCCACCGACCCCTCGGACGGCTACACCTTTAACCGTACCACGTTTGAGTATGCCCAGCTGAACCAGCCCGGCACCCCGCTAGAGATTGTTGGTACTCCTGTGGTCGACTGCACTCACGTCGCCTTCATTTGGAACTCCACCTTTGGCCTGGGTCGCACTGTCCGTGGCATGACCATCTTGTCCACCGTCCAGGAGGACAGCAAGTGGAAGATCAACCGCTTCGATGTCGAGTTCAATGCTCTGAGCTGGGCCTACGACCTAGACCAGTACTACTGCGTCTACGGCGCCGCTGTTGGTAATGCTACTAGCTGTGGTGCTCCTGCTGCCAAGCTTATCTAAAGCAGTCTTGGGCACTTTGCCTCCCATGACTTGGGTGGACATGTACATATCTAAGATGTCTGCCCTTGGCACAGTCTAGTGATTAATATTTTGTGGTCTTCAATTTGTCACTACTTTTAAATAAGCGTCCCTTAATCCATGTCCTTCTTTTTGTTGATATTTCTTAACGATATCATGCCGGTGCTGGTGAGTTACGGGATCCTTTGCATTCCTTGGCTTCGCAGTGGGTTTGGACTAGGCTATTGAGTCCTATCAGTCTCTTTTCTATTTCTCAAGCCATGTCCATCCCTCCCCTCAATCTCGTGATGACTATTCGTCTGTTTGTCTTTCAAGTATTTCTATTTGTGGTGCTCCATCTGCCACTTTCGAGTACTATCTACATACATCGCCGTCCATGTTTATTTTTCCCTTACCTGCACATAGAAAGGGCCTGGCTTCACTAGTCTTCTTGTTGGTATAGTTCCCCCTTGAACGCAGACTTAACTGGCTGCGTTATCATATGAGGGGGAAGTGCCCTTTCATAATAATAATATCACATATTTAAAAGTGCTATCAAAGGTTGACCGAGACATTTTTTGTATGCCTACTCAATATGATTTACTTTGTTTTAATATGCATGTTCCTGTGTAATCGTGATGCAAGCTTGCCTGTCGTTCTGCAAGTAAGCAGCCATGCAACCAACATGATGATCTCTTGGCCTAGATATGCCCTACAGTTTCAACCGGTTGGTGTTATAGTTTATAAGACAAGGCCAAGGTTTATAGTGCTATATCACCGTGTACTATTGACTATCAAAAGGATAAATCGGCGTATATTCGAAAATGCTGTGCCGATACTTTGCAGTTCTCATGTTGCTCACAATATTGAACATGAGGCTCCGCGTATGTCTTCTATCGACGTTCCATTGCTAGGCACGGCAATACATGTAACTACAAGAGAGGCCATCTGCCTCCATTTACAGGAACATCTGAGCGTGCTCATTGCTCTACTCCAACTTAGGTAAGCGTTCAGCCTGATGTATCTGGCCCGCGTCTGAATTAGCAATACGTACTCTCTCATTGTTAACTGTAGTTCCTTGCTGGAAATCTAATATCACTTTCCCTGGCGGAATTTATCATAGCTACAATACGCAACCAAACAGTCAAGGCTAAGCTTTCAAACACTTTATAGAGCAACTTCACTACTAGTATTGCACCAATCACTGATACACATACTGCGTCCTACAGCCAGACACTTGACCCCAATCTGCAGACTAATGGGGAGCAGATAATAGCTGTTGACCGAATTATATTACAAAATGCTCGAATAGTGACGGGGGTTTTGATGGAGTCTAAAGCAGGCTGTGTATGGGCTTACTGAGTTGGGCTTCCATGTCACAACGTTAGGCATCAATCATACCATTATAAAGTACAACCAGATGACAACTACTCTTGACCCTCTTCTATCTCTAATCATCATCTGTATATTCAGAGTTAGCAAACACGGTCCTTACACTATCCATTCTCAGAATTGAGAGTCTGACCTGAATATTTATCATATCTCACTGTATCAAGACAACTTACATGAAACTAGTAAGTCATATCTAAGTTTATCAGTAGTACACATGACTATAGTCGTATGTATCAAATTTCTAGAACTATGAAAATACTGCTAGTAATAGCACGATACTCATAACTCCTACAACATATACTCTTTGTGCAGCATATTAAACATCAGCCATCACTTTTCTAAGAGAGGTATACATTTCAATTCTGCTAACATATTAGCCATTTGCTCCTTGAAGTCTTTGAAATATATGCATCCAATCATCGGCAAAACAACAAGAATGAGAAAAACAAAATGCATGTACAAGGTCACGAAGAACAAAAAGGATGAGAAAAACAAAATGCGCCGCTACCAGTACAAGGTCACGAAGAACAAAAAGCAGCACTCTATCTACGATACAACTCAAATGACTAGTAAGTATAATAACTATACGTGTATATAATCCCCACAGGTTCTAACTAGAATATAGGCATCGAGTGCCATGTACCTCTTCAGTTCTACGATGGTGTATCTCTTCCATCAGATATAGCTTCTTCGGTAGATGACATGATCGGCCCAGAGCCTTTCTTTTCAGATCGAAACATGGTATCTGAACCTTTTCAGATCGACCTAAGCCTTGTATCAACGCAGTTGCCTAGCTACCAAGAAGATCTCACAAGATTTGCAGGCCTTACTATCGACGAGATCTGTAGTCCTTTGTAAGGCAGGTCATGAATCAATAGCCACTTTAATACTTTTTTTCAATATGCTTTCTCTCTTTATATTCTACCAACATCTTGGGTAGCTGGCCTACGGGTAGCCATGATATCTGTTCAGTAGGTAGCCAGTCTTCGTGATGCTAGTATCTTTTACAGTCACAATTACAATGACAATCAAGTCAATAACAATTATCTACTCAATCCCAATTTTCTTCACGGACCTCATCAAAAAACAGCAGAACTCCAATAGGGAGTTATACCTATAAGGTTGGCCTCGGTTACAAGTTGCAAATTCCCTATCGAGTTAACTAGTATTGCACTAATAGTTGCAATGTCTTGTACTAAACCTCAGCGTTGACAGAGTCCGTAGCACGTTATGGGTTTACTAATTCAGGCCTTCATTATGTCACATGATGTTGAGTATCTATTATACCATTATAACGTACAACCAGATGACAGCTACACTTCACTCTGTATGTCATCCTTTGCTTAGCACGTCTTGTCTATCCTAACTGGAGTACCTAGTTTATTTTCTCCTTTACTGTTGCTATCTACCACCCTAAGCACTGTTACTATGCAGATCGGCGAAAACTAGTGATATGCTCTAACTATCTCACATAGTTACAATATAATATCATTTGATAGATATAAATAAAAAGCTACCTTAAAACTCTACAATGCTATCTCCATGCGTTTTATCCAGAGATCATATATCTTTTCTTTTCTAACGAGTTCTGTAGACCATTCTACTTTAGTAGTCGCTTCCCAGTTACCCTCCTAGGCCTCGAAATGGCGATGAAGGCTCTGGTGTTTAGACGCATCTTGTTCTCTGTAGATCAAGCGTATGCCCCAATAGGCTCAGTTGTTGCTCTGATAGGTCTATGTTTTCCCAGAGTCGGATCCCAGATAGGATTGGCTCATTGGCCCTCATGAAATGCATCTAGCGGCATTTCGCTGACTCTAGAGTGGTGCCGCGTGCTTGCGCCAACTTCTTGGTAGCAGTTTTTAGCGTCTGACAAACGTCTTCCTACGTTTGAGACAGAGCAACAAAGTTCATTTCATTGACAAAGCCGATTGACGTGATACTATGCCAACTCCGAACTCGGTTGTATAGTGGTGTGGTGAAATTATTGGATGTGATTCGGGACAGTGGCAATCCTTGCGAGACCCGGAGGGGGATCTCTCTTTGTCAGATCCTCATTTATGAGGAGTCTAGCTGTTCGTTCAGAAAAGAATGACTCCGCCCATTTTCAGAGGCACTCTAGGTATCCTGCTTTCCAGAGTCCTTTGACTAATTCCTGCACTGTCCTAATTGTCGTCTCTGTACTCCTTCCCTTACGTCTAAGTTTAAGTCGGTGGCCGGCCTGATGTCCGTTCCAATTACAGTCATGCTTTTCGGCTCTGTAACGTGTCCGCTCTTGTTTTCAAACCCCAGTCAGCCATCCGCCCACATCATTAAAGCGTCCTGGTCAGCATTCAGTATGAGTGTCTCCCAGGCTGACGCTTCCACTTTCCGCATGGCCTGTCGTTGCGCTACCTTACGCCTTCAGTTATAGCCTACTACACAGTCGCCATCACTCCAAATGTTACATCATTATAGTTGACGACGACCCGCGCTTCCATCCTTTTTATGCGGCTTCGGTGAAGGACCGACGTACTACTCATTCCGCTAATAATAGAGTTGTAGAGCATCTCTATGGGTGATACACAAGAGGGGAACTTGCATATCACAGTAATATTTGTAACGCAGCCATGTTATCCAATTGTCTTGAATATGGTTACACTCGCCCAAGACACCCCACTTTCATCATTAGAGATGAAACAAGGAAGATGATTCAGTATAACATACACCTCCCTCTGTTAACACTCAGCGCTATCACAAATATTCATATACCATCAGCATTACTCACAAGCCCGTTGCTTGAACCACATATACATAAGCCCAAGTACAGCTAATTGCAGATCTTCATAATAGCTTGCGGCTCTTATTTCACTTACGTCAGTGTATATGATATAGCCCATCACCTCAGAAAGGTTCCTATCTTTCCCCACTGTGTCACATGTCGAGTATATCCAAGTATTTAAACCCTGGATAACACTTGATGGGGTTTAAGCCCAAAGAATAGTAGCAAATTGATAAAGAGCTGAATATTCGAGTAGCTACTTCGATGACATTAGAGATTATTTCATATAAGGAGAAGCAAGGCAGCGAACTACACGCAAACTTTCGTGATACTAGTATGTGCGTGTATGTGTGCGTTACCTACAGTGCTACGTAATCAAACGAAGCCAGGTTGATTACTGAGCAAAGCTTTAAGCCTTCTGCTAAGGCTCCCACCTCCCCTTGAGTAGAGGCTCGATTGTCTTTCCATAACCCAGACCAGTAAAAACCACAATAAAGTGATCTTCAGAGTTTTGTTGGGTTCGCATCTAAGGTTTGTAGCACAACGCATAATCCTAGCCCGTATCAGATAAGGTAACCCTATCTTTTTTTTGTTCGTTTGCAATATTTAACCCTCCCCAAGTAGTGCAGTAAGTTAGAGTACTGCTCCTAGGTACCTTTCATGGTACCGTCGGTTCAAACCCGGCCTGGGCAAACTTCCTATAACTTCCCAACTCTGATGTAGGTATCCTATTTTTGTAGGATAACTATGGTATTCTCCTTCGGAGGTACGTACCTCTAATCGGTGCTGGTCTCGACCAGTCCACCAGCCTAAGTCCTGCTTTGGCGGGGCCAGTTCACCCATGCGTAGTTCGGTGGAAAGAGGCACTAGCATGTTTGTATTGAACAACCATCCTTACACAATATAAAGGACTATCATGTTGATGACTCGTCTTTGGTGGGCCTAACTCTCTAAATCCTGCTTTAGCGGAGCTCCCCAAGCTTGGCAGATTCCACCCAACACATGGAAAAGGATTTTCATGACACAATGTCATGTGGCGATAGACTAGTTCTTGCTCGCTTCAAAATGTCATGTCAAAATGTGACGATCATCTAGTGCTTCTGACATGGGCAGATGTAATCTGTTATTGCTAGTTAGTAACTAGAAGCTATGTTACGACTTCTTCACCGTACAACGTAACTGGCTTGTATATGACCGATCTTATATGAACGAGGGTTACGCTCCGAGTATAGAGTTAGCCATCGCTTACATTTACATTAGATCAAGGGAGGAAAAGCAACATCGAATCAGAGAATCATAGCGAGGAGAAGAGTAGGCATAGCCTTGAAATAAGGCCACCATTGAGACGTTGACAAACACAGAGAACATACAAAGCTTGCTAGTTATTACTTATTCACAAACTATACCGTGCTTGGGCTTGACGCTTTGATAGGTCCTCTCGTTCCTCATAGTATGGTAGTAGAATCTGAGGCAATCACTATCTAAATGAAATCAGGAGACACGGAGCAAATCAACAAGCAACAAGCCCCCGATTCTTGTCAGATCTGCCTGTTCAGGCCCAAGGCGCGATATTATAACGCAGAATGTCATTTTAGCAGCCACACATGCTAGAGAGAAATTTCCAACTCAGACAGAATGTCAGTCATGACTCCGATACGTCTGCTACTAAGTTTGATTTTAATAGATATAAGCAAACAAGCACTACACGCAGGCTTACCAATGCATGCAGCGTCAAGTCATAGCATATGGGTTAAGCGATACTTAGGGGCTATACGTTGAAAGAAAAGAAAAGAATAGCGCCGAGTTGGCTGATATTCCGTATACAATGTTACAATAACATGTACAGCGCTAACAGGTTAACGTCGCCTTTTGGTAAGCATCGTGTCTACTTAAGCTAGGTAAGTGGCATGAGCATGGTTGTTGTATCTCCATTCAGCATGATAGTTGTTGTCCAGATTGACTTCTCATCGTTGCCTCTTGCTTACACGTTACATACAAGCTCCCCTTGCTGTTCGCCACAACTCACAATAATACCAAAATCAACCATTTATCACTGTCAATGTACTTGGATGCCGCCCGACAGGTGAGCTGTTCAGAAAACTAGTAAATCGGCGCTATTTTGGAAGAGACATCAGAAGCTATATTGTGACATTGCTACCACACCACACCATTAAAGAAGTTAAGGTTCGAAGCTAATCGGGCCGATTTCCTTGTCTGCATACTACTAGTACTAGTGAGTTGCCGACTAACTTTGCTTAAATCCGGGGAAGAATGAAATAAAGGGGGGGATTTCTTCGCTAATGTAACGCGTATTGAATAACTTTTTTACCCCGGATGTCTCACTTCTCCCAAAGGCATTTGTATCTAAAAGGGTTGTCCTTGTGACTTGAAAATAAACAGGACAAGCTAGAATAGAAAGCCGCTTGTATTGAGCAAACTAGGCCTGATGGGTAGTATTAGTTACCACAAAAGAGCGTGCTCCAACTAGCATGTATTAGATCGAAGTTCCAGTGCGGCTTAAAGTTACAAAGTGTTCTAGGAAACAGTCACTATATGAACATTAAGGATGGGTTGCTGCTACTAGATTGATGGCTTTCCATGCCTATACGTTATATCTTGTAAGCTCTTGATAAATGCTGAGACTCAGTTCTTGCAAGAGTTTCATTCCATAAATTCCAATGGACGAAAAACGATCTCGCTCGAACTGCAAGGAATGATCTATCCAAAGTTCCAGCCTAGAGAGACAATAAGTTAAAGGGCAGGCAAAGAGCGGAAGTAATGCCCCCTCTTGGGTTCCTATCTTAGTTGAAAGGAAGGCCATTATAAATCAACAATATATGTACGAAACTTTGGGCCATGTGGCCTACAAGGCCTGAGCTCTAGATAAGAAACCTTGTATACTTTGGGCATGAGTCTAGTAAGCGCGCTACGAACTTTAAACGAGCGGCCAAATTCGCGGCGAAATGATAAACGTGGGGAAAAGCGAGGGAAGGCAAAGTTAGGTCTATTGAATTGTTAATCTTATTTTCCGGGACAAGGCTTTACACGAGAAGACTTTGAAAATGCGGAGAAGCAACTTGACGCCAATATTCCCCGGATTTTCACTTTCTACTTATTAGTAGCCCATTGAATAAAGAATGGCCCCAACACGAACCATAACTAAACTTACCAAGGGAAGAAGAACTACTGCTTTGTTGATTATATTAGTAGTACTTCCTTCCAGACTGCAGCTAAACCGTATTGATTGCCAAGCTATGTGACAGGAGTCTCAACCTAACTTTTTCTACCTCAAAACCAAAGCCCATGCCCATTTGTTTCTACCAAGAGTATACCAAAGCTTATATACTGCCTATATATATTAAATCGTTCTTTTTCTCTTGGGGTTGAAGCCAAAGACAAGAAAACCCAGGCTTACGCAAGATTTAGATACAGCTCTCACCGAGCAGGATAATAATGTGTAGGTTCGCATCCATAGTGGATGCAGACATTGGCCATTTTTATAGTGTGTCTTTAAAGCGCGCCTAGTGTGAGTCGAATACATCAGAACAGCATGAAGGGAAGCAAGGTCGGTAAACTATGGCAAATAGAAAGAAATGGCAAGACACCGACCTAGTATTAAAGTGTAGTTCCTACTATGTAGAGCAATGGAAATAGAGAAGTACAATATGATGCAATTATTAAAGAAGACTAATACCCAAAAATGATATGGTAAGCTCTTGTTGACTCTCAAAATCACCTTTATTGCATAGAGAAGGCCCAGCCACATGACATTGTTGCATATGTAGTGGTGCATTGTATGGCATTGCATTGTATCGTGTGGACAAGCATATTGATGGATATATGCGATGTTTTGGGAGGGGTTAACTATAACTTTAATGAAAATTGAACCGCGAAGTCGCGAGAAGGAGATGAAGCCCAGCAGTTAAGATAATATACAAATACGTAAAAAGAAATGCATAACTATTGTCATGCTGAGTTAAGTCATCCGGATAAAAAGTAAGTTCTCATAGTTAGAAAATGGTAGCATATCAGGGTCTAGGGTTGGACGAGGCCTTCCGCAATAAATTACCGCAGAGGGCAACTTCTCCAAGACGATCAATTACAAGCGGCTGTCGCTGAAGCTACGCTAACCAAAGTGGAGAAGCTCGAGCTCCTGCCATCTTTTTTCTTGGGATTGTTTCCCTTTCATTTCTTATCTTCCCCACAAACTTGGCAAGTAGCAGGGAAGGAAGGAGGAAAATCATCTGCTCCAAGCGGAACAAAGGCGCTGAACCCCACAATCTCGAGTGTGCTACAGGCAAACATCAGTCCAAAAAGTTCTATTCCTGGGCTAATTACTTATTTAATTTTATATTGGGCTTTGACTGAACCAGAACCTCGTGTCCATGTAAAGGAAGAGACTGGACTGTAGGCAGCCGAGATGAAATGGGACATGACTTGTTTTCCTCTCTAACATATCCTCCTAACACTACGGCGCCATGCCTTTACGAGAATAATTGTCTGCTGTGCGACTTTGGCGGTGCCGCGAAAAAAAGCGCGCTGACTGATTTGATTCAAGTACTGAGTACGATGTCTGAGCTACAGAGAGAGATTGTTGCTATAGATTGAAAAGAAGCAGCTGCTGTGAAAAGGAGCAATCTGCTCTTGCTAATCTACTCTAGCGGGGAACAATGCTAATCTAGCCATTCTCATCGTTGTCCGTCATAGCTGGAAGAAAAATAACTGCTTCCGGAGACAAATAGAGCAAAAGAGAAGCAAGACACCACCATGTCGTGCGTCATTGCAGGCCTCGAGTCAGCTACGAGAAACAAAAACGGAAACTACACAGTATAGTATAGTGGCACTGACATGAAAGAAACAGGCTAACTATGCTTAGGTTCAATTTTTTTTCTAGATAAAATATACAAGCGCCAAGCTGAGCTACCAATTCGCCGGTCTGAGATGGCCTCGTGACTTACGTTCTTACCGCAGCTTTTAGCATAAGCCGCCTAAAACGTTCGCTTAACATAAAGCCGCCTCAAACCTAGAAAATAAGCAACAAAAAAGAAAAGAGATAACTACTGCAAAGTAGCACCGAGCAACTGCTTTTCGGCCAGACCTTCGGCGGTCTTGTAGCATGTCTACAACGCCACTTGTCTATCATTTTCGGTCAAAAGTTGCCCAGTCATTGCTAGACATATCAAGGACTGTTTGTGATCCTAAAGGCTTATCTATTTAGCCACTATCCTGGATCCCAGGCCGCAAACTCACAATGCAACCTTCAGGACATTGCTACATAGTATATAGATGCAATGGATTGCTGGCCGTTCTGGGGAAAACGACAAGCTAAACTGGCCCGAGTAGAGGGAATAGCAGAGGTGAAAACATGGAGAGAACTAATAGGCGTGTCGGTACAGAGAAAGCTGACACGGACCAGCGAAGGGGCTCTAGAGTGCTTTTTTTCTTACTGTAGTATATGTTCTGTCTGAGAACAACATCAAAATAGTTATATAAGTAAGCGCTGTGGTTCCAGGCTTCCAGTTCACAAGACCTCGAAGCGGGACACTAAATCAAGCATAGTCTATCTTTGCTGGCTCTAGATACAACGAACGACCGTATCTGACTAATATTCATACAAACCAGCCTGGCTGGCTGGCTCAACGACTCTAGACGCGATCTGAAAGCAACAAACCGAAGCTGCCAACAGAACTGGGTTCTATAGCGCGAGAAATGAGGACGGAAAATAGAAGACTAAATCATACATAGAAGTAAGGCCGACTAGCGACACTCCCTTTTCCTTCTTTTCATCTCCCAGCTCATTTGATAAAAATCAAGGACTAGATCTGACTTTGATTGATCAGCTGACCCAATAAAAGCTTACGGAAACATTTGGTTGCAGTGGTTGGCTTAGCAATTAGTCGTGCAACAAGCAGTGGCATATTATACTGCCTGCAAATTTACTTTGACATAACAAAGAGAAAGTAGGGCCAATGAGAAGACAAAGCCAGTGAAAATTTCATCTTGTGCTAGCCTGTGAATTAGTAGTAGAAAATATACAAACAATTGACGGAAATATGTACACATATGCTAGATCTTACCCCCCCCCCCCTTCCCCTCCCCTGACAACAAGTAGAGACAGTATACGGCATATCAACCCAGAAGTGTTCTGGTGGCCGGCGAATGACGTTTGGAGCCAGGCTAAGAGCAGATCTCGCCCGGTTTTGGGAAATTTCTATATAATCTGCTATGATTCCCATTTCTTCGATTGTCCGATCTCCCTTTCGATATATCATCTCCGACATCAAGCCTCTTTTTCTTTCTATTCTTCATCTTCTGCTCTTCTCGCTTAAACTAAAAGCCAAGCGTTGAGAAGCCTCTACCGTCTTCTTCACTCTAGCTTCGTACGTAAAAAATCTCTCTTACTATCAGCAACCATGGGCGGCGGCGTTGTCCCCATGGGCACCACAGACGTGTCGCGCATCGAAGCGCCCGTCACAGCCCGAGCCTACATGACCTGTGCCTTTGCTGCCTTTGGCGGTATCTTTTTCGGCTATGACACCGGCTGGATGTCCGGTGTGCTGGCCATGCCGTACTTTGTACGTCTGTACACCGGCTATCAGTATGATGAAAGCAGTCCTGACCGCACGCCTATCGGCGTAAGCTCCGATGACTTTGTGCTGCCGTCATGGAAGAAGTCGCTGTTCACTTCGATTCTGTCGTGCGGTACCTTCTTCGGTGCTCTGATAGGCGGTGATATCGCTGACATGATCGGCCGAAGACCAACCATCATCATGGGCTCAGGCATCTTCTCTATCGGCTGTATTCTACAAATATCTTCTACTGATCAGACTGCGCTCTTTGTTATCGGCCGTCTGGTTGCTGGTCTCGGTGTCGGTTTCATTTCTGCTGTGATTATCTTGTACATGTCTGAGATTGCCCCTCGCAAAATTCGTGGTGCCCTTGTTTCCGGTTATCAGTTCTGCGTCACTATCGGTATTCTGCTGGCCAACTGCGTTGTCTATGCCACTGAGAAGCGCAACGACTCCGGCTCGTACCGTATCCCCATCGGCGTACAATTTTTGTGGGCTATCATCCTGGCCGGTGGTCTGTTCTTCCTTCGTAAGTTCTCGTCTTATTTGCAGCCCCCTTCCTCCTCTTTGAATATCCTGCTAATCGTGCTACAGCCGAGTCTCCCCGTTTTTACGTCAAGAAGGGTAGAGTCGAGGATGCCGCTAGTGCGCTGTGCCGTATCCGTGGCCAGCCCGCCGATTCTGAATATATCAAGGACGAGCTTGCTGAGATCATTGCCAACCATGAGTACGAGCAGCAGGTCATCCCCTCACAGAGTTACCTCGACTCGTGGCTGAACTGCTTCAGCGGCTCCATTACCAAGCCTAGCTCTAACCTGCGCCGTACCATCCTCGGCACTTGTAAGTTAGCCTGGGTCACCGTACTATAACCTCTCGCGACATTTACTAACCCTATGCCGCTCTACAGTCCTGCAGATGTGCCAGCAGCTTACTGGTATCAACTTCATCTTCTATTTCGGTACTACCTTCTTCCAGCAGCTGGGTACCATCAAGAATGCCTTCCTGATCTCCCTGATCACCACACTGGTCAACGTACTATCGACGCCCATATCTTTTTGGTCTATTGAGCGCTTTGGTCGTCGTTTCCTTTTGATTTGGGGTTCCGTTGGCATGATAGTTGCGCAGTTTATCGTTGCTATTATCGGAGTGACCAAGGGTCGCGAGTCAGAAAACGATCAAGGCGCCGTAAAGGCCATGATTGCCTTCATTTGCATCAACATCTTCTTCTTTGCCACCACCTGGGGTCCTGCCGCCTGGGTCATTGTCGGCGAGTCCTTCCCTCTGCCCATCCGTTCGCGCGGTATTGGTATCTCTACTGCTAGCAACTGGTTCTGGAACACCATCATTGCTGTCATCACGCCCTACATGGTCGGTGACGACAGTAACTCGGCCAACCTAGGCGCCAAGGTCTTCTTCGTCTGGGGCTCACTGTGCTGCCTGTCGCTCTTCTTTGCCTACTTCTTCGTGTACGAGATGAAGGGTCTATCTCTTGAGCAGGTTGATCGTATGATGGAGGAGTGCTCGCCCGTCAAATCGGCTAGCTGGGTTCCGTCCACTACCTTTGCCGCCGATATGGGCCACGCTGCTAAGGCTGAAGAAGCCGGGGAGGCTAACACTCATGAGCACGTTTAAGTGTGCCGTTTTGGTGAAGTTTTTTTTATTTTTTGAGGCAGAAGAAGCTCAAAAAGATGAACTAGTGGCTACGGCCAAACCAATTTCTGCCTGTCGGCTAGTTGCTACCTAAGATAGCACAGCCGAACAAAGAATATTGAGTGATACAGGGATTGAGATGGATTTTTGTCATTGTGATATGATGGACTTATCCTTTTTGTAAGATGCAATGTCGTGGTTCATGAGTTTTATTTGTTTTAATATTGGCGGTAATGAGATTTGGATATGATAAAAATATTTTGATGTTAATATAATACTGGACGAAAGGACTTCATAGTAGTGGACCATGATGTATTATTCTTTTGATGTTGATCAACCCTGTAATGTGAATATATATCACTTTTGTTAGGGTTATACATGATGATGAGCATCAAAATTGAATTGAAAACTATAGTGAGAGTTTCTAGAACTTGAAATATAGGTCTGGGCTTATCTCAGCTCGCTATAACTATACTAGTTATATGCCATTCAATTTTCGTATGACAAGATTGTGTTGGGCATTAGACACATTTTTACCATGCTCTAGTATAAGCTAATTACACCGCTGTGCAGCAATGAATTAAGCTCGAAGCTCTGCGGCCGTTGCAAGCCTTTCTCTCAGTTAGATGCAACCTGGAAGCCGATTGGCCGTGCCGAGTCGAACCGCTTCGACTTCACTGGGACTCTGTCCAGTGACTTTGCCGACGAGATTCCATTCACGCCTAGCTATACCGATACGTTACCAACATTCCCGCTATTGACGGCATCAGCAAAGACGTGTCCTCTATGTGCATTCATACTAGCTAATGTGGTCTTTGATGGAGACAAAAATGCTATGCGAAAGCGGCCTGACAATATTGTCATGGCTATGATGCGAGATTAAGACCAGGTTTCGCTCAGGGTTAACTTTATAGAAATGAATGAACAAAGCAGGATGGGGGAACTAGCGTGGTTTTTAGAGGTGTCAATGTTCTCAAGATAGTAAGTGCGAAGTTCCATGGACTGATGGCTTGGCTTAATAATAACACCATACCATGAATCTGAATTTATTAAAGATTATCACGGCCTGGAAACAGAGCCTGTACGGTATATTAACAACAAACGATCCTTTGATATTCTCCGCAACGCTATCAAGACTTGCGATTATAAGTGCCGGCATGTTGTAGCGAAGGACTTCCATCCAGACCGTCTTCTGGATATCCGCCGCCTTGTCCAGGATGAGAAGATATACCTCGTTGAGACTAAGTAACAGTGCCTTGAGCCTGCCTCCACTAAATACGCCACACTCAGCTATTGCTGGGGAAACAATGCTCTATCAGCCGCAGCGCAGCTTAAAACGACGCGCCAAACCCTCGCGAGCCATATGGCTGGAATATTGATCGCAAATCTTCCGCACACAGTTCGAGACGCTGTCATCACTTGCCACCATCTAGACATCACATATCTATGGATTGACACTGCATCATTAAAAACGACGCCGGAGATTGGGAGCAGGAAGGTCTCCATATGGGCAACATATACAACTTCTCCTACTTGACAATTTGTGCGGCGTCGACCGCGTCTTGCCACGAGAGCTTCCTAGATGTATCCCCCTTGGCGCCGCAAGTTTTGTACATAACCGTGCCCTTCCAGTCGGCCCATTTCCCCGAGGTCCGAGGGGCTATCATGTTGTATAAATACGGCAAGATGCTTACGCACCGCGCCGTCGAAGAGCTATACGAGAGTGTCTGGTCTAACCGCAGCTGGGTGCACCAAGAGATGCACATGTCCTTGCGTTTACTCGTCTGTGGCTGTCTCTCCACCTTCTTCAAGTGCCACAACTACACCGTGGTCGACAACGGCCGTACCTACGCCAAGGGCAGTAATGCCTTCAACTCCATCACCTACGACGCCGACCATCTGGACTACGCCAATCGCTGGACGACAGTTGTGCTAGGATATCAGGCTAAGCAGTTTACTTACGAGAGCGACTGTCTCATCGCCCTTCCGGGTATCGTCCAGGAATTCGCGGCTGCGCGCGCCTCGAGGCCAGAGATTGAGTATCTAGTAGGGCTTTGGCGCGGCCAGTTCGTCCTGGATTTGATGTGGACGCTGTGGCGCGAAGACGTCACGGTCAAGGAAACTATTGCGAGCTTTGAGGAGAGTAAGTCCGGCGAAGGCTCGAATGTGCCGTCGTGGAGCTTCCTTAGGCCAAAAAAGGGCAACTTGGAAAAGATCACGTTTGGGCCGATCAACACTAAAGCTGAAGTCATCCCAGATCTTCTCAGTTGGGATGCTTCGGCAGTAGCCTCTGGATCGAGTCCTTTTGGCAATATTTCCTCGTCATACTTGTCCACTACTGGAAACCTTCTCGAATGCCGACTAGCTGGAACGTTCGAGAAGGCTGCTTCTATGATCGTCGTGCAGTATGACTTCCACACTTCACAGGGCGATATAGTAGAGCTCAGACCAGATTGTGCCCTCCCTAGACGATATCGACGAAGAAGGCATTCCCATGTATCTTTTGCATACCCTAATCGACGCTGTCTGGGCTTCTCCTGGCCGCCACACTGTTCATGACTATAGTATCCCGCCGCCTCCAACAGCTTAAGGCGAAGCTGGATCACGAGACTGAAAAGATCTACCGGTGGGCTTTGAAGACAAAATTTTATCCCGGAACCTTTACTACATGTGTAAACGTAGCGGTCTGATGCTGTGTCCGACCGAGTCTAACGGCATTTGTTATCGGATAGGAGTGTTTCAAATGGATCCGTTTCCGTTTACTCAGTTCGGTATAACTGAAGATCTGGACTATTTACGAGGATCTACTCCAACCAAGATACAAATCAGATAGACATATGTTATACTAGCCAAACTCCAGCTAAAATAGCTTCTTTTCAACTACTAACATACAACACTAAGTGTTCTTACGTGGTTATCAACCTACTTTTATATTGATCTGGCGCTTTGTAACTTAATGAAGGGAGCGCAGACTGGATCCAGTATTTCCAGTGTCTATGGTTGATTCAATTAGATTAAGGTACTAAAAGTCTACCTCACTCACAAACCAGTAAGTAGCCGGTTCAACATGAGCCAAGATGATAGTGTAGAGTCGCATGTGAGTCTTTGATGATTGGACTACCTAAATCTTCAACAAGGCAATCCGCACTGAGGGAGTTGCCGCGCTGGAGGTATTAAGTACATGGGCATTTGGTCGTCAGGAATTGAACTGAGATTTGATGGTTTGAAGTCAGGAATCTCTCTTGGTATATCTCCAAGAGAGATTGTTTTGTCATCTGGAATCTCAAGCACATCATAGTCATCTTGCCCAATTTCCTCGACAACATTAGCTTCTTCTGGGAATTTGAGGGCAGAAAGAGGAACCGAGCGAAGTAGTGTATTACGGAGAATTTAATAAACACCGATATGCACATGTAGAATAATCTATAAACCATCATCATCAGCACCTATATTTAGACATATTTAGACAACGACGACTAAATAAATCAAGTATTTTCTGAATGTCATCAAAACTTACTCTGAATAGTAGTCATATAATCTGGTCCAGCCGAGTGGTGACCAAATGGGAAAGTCTACCGGAATGGAATGTTGGGACTCGTCATAGGGAGATTCGTTTTCGCAGTTTGGATGCGGATATTCATTATCATAATGTCATAACAGACCAAGATACGGCCTATCTGTGGTGCCCTTGGCATATAGCAAACGCCATATAATGAGTATCTAGAGTCGTTGGTGGATGAACTGAGTTCTTCGTAGCTCCTCAGGATGTGAGATTGTATTGGATGTATTGTAGGAGTTCATATCTGTGCTTTTTCAAGCAAGTAAAATAATCATCTCTTGGAGATATATCGCCACCTTCAGCTTTGTAAGATATTTCCGGAAACAAGCCATCGATAATGGTAGATGAACACTGACTGCGTAGACCTTGTATATAATCTCCAATCCAATCATGAAAACTAGATAAATCAAATTTATAATGCTATATTTACTAGGGTGTTAGTATCTCTGCCTATCAGATTCATGTCATGTGTTCATATTTGACCTGCTATACGATATACAGCATTATACAACCTTAAGTATAGTTTCTATTCATCGAGTCACTTGCTTTCACTCATCTTTTCATAGTAATGACGTCACCATTACCTTGTAACACCACACACTACATCATACCAGTCAAGATAGGCATATCGTTTTCCAATATTTTTTTGGATTCCACTTTTTACGCTCTTATTTTGTGAGCTTCCGGTAAGGAGAGGTAGATTACATTACGTATATAAACATTCCTCTCCCCCGCCCCCCTTTCCTGACACTACTTTCTCTACTCACACTTCTCATCTCCTTCTTCACGACTGGCCAGCGGCGGCGGCCTTCTCAACCTCTGCTAGCTTGGCCTTTTCTTCGTCGGTCAGCAGCTTGTACCATTCGGAAAAGCCAGAAAGGTTGTTCTGGGCGGCACCGATGAAAAACTGCACAAGGTAGTCCTGGGTCTCGTCATCACGCTCACGCACGCTGTTACGCAAGAATTTGAGCAAGTCAGATTTGCTGTTGCCAAGAGCCATGTCAAGAGCCGCATCCTCTTCGTCTTCCCAAGTGTCATCCCCATCATCATCCTCGAATTCGGCCGAGGCGTTGACGGCACCCGAAGAACCTAGGGCTGCTGCCGCCTTCATGTTTTGATCTGACAATAGCTCATCGACAAGCACCTTGACAATCTTGAGCGTTACGGGGATCACGGTGTACTGGTCGGGGTCTGCGTTGTCGTCGTCAGTGGCGCTCATGGCCCGTAGGTACCGATAATTCATACTCTTCTTGGCGCGAGAGCGAGTCATAATGCGGCCGTCGCTTTGCGTGATAAGGTCACCCCTGACCATCGTCTGGGCCAGACGAGGGTCGTTGAGTGCGTACAGTTTGGACAGAGCAATCACACTACAAGTATACACAGTTAGCCAATACATAATTGAGTATATACATTACCATTTGGTACATATCAGTACTTACTTCTGACGGATCTCATCGTAGCCAGCAAAGTTGGCCGAGTTCTCGAGCCACTTTCCCATTACTACCTCTAGGCCACTGTGATCGCCGATGCGGATCTGGCTGAGGAACTCAACAACATCATTCGCACCGCTGAGAGATAGACGGGCAAAGACGAGAATAAGTGACTGGATGAAGGGGGCAGCCTCTGCCGTAGCTAGACGGTTGGCAACAGCCGTTAGAAGCTGCAGCAGGTAAGGGCCAAGCCTCTCATGGCCGGCCTTTTCGACCAGTTCAGCAGCCAAGCCACCGACCTCAGAAGCAGCATGATCCTCGATGTTCTGGCCAAGCAGACGGTCGATAATGTGTAGGCAGACATCTAGACCAGTATGACCGCCTTCAGACCAGCCAAGAACTTGTTGGTGGTCGTGCGAGAGCAAGTACATGACACACTCACAAGCAGGGCGCAAGATATCGCCTTCCTCGGCCTCCATTAGAACACGTCTCAGCTTAGGAAGAGTAGCAGCAACAAAGCCAGCAGGTAGAGGAGTGCTGCCATGCTTGATGAGAATGACGAGCAGATCAGCGGCAGCAGTGACTAACGGGTCATCTTCAGTTACGTTAGCAACATCAAAAGCAGCAGTAAGAGTTGGCAGGATTTTAGCGCTTAAGGCATTATAAGAGTCAGTATCGCTAAGGTGGCCAACTATCTCTTCAAAGGCTTCAGTGACAACATAAATCACTTGGAAGCTAGATGAAGCAGTGCGAACAAGGTTGAACAGCATCTCGCAAGGGTTGACAGCTTCATTAAGAGCAACGGCAGGGTTGACGATGATAAGATTGCGGAGAGATTCGGCCAGGGCAACCACCAACTCCTCTGATTCCTCAATCTCTTCGGGAGACTTAGAACCTAGGTAGTTGTTTATGGCAGATATGACGGCAACCTGTTGGTCACTAGACACACGGTTGGCACGGCAAATCTCCTCAACAGCCTTGATACAAGATACGCGGACAACTTCCGAATCATCGGTGTTGATACGCTCAAAGGTGCGATTAACCAGTTCATCAGGAGTGTTATAAACAGCGGTCAGGGTGGCACCGACGAGGTATCCCCGGGCACGCAGCAAGTCAGATTGTGACTGGGAGATGGCAAAATTGACAAGCTCCAAGTAAGCTTGGCAAGTAACTTCGGGGACTGGGGTGTCAGTCTCTTGGAAGTCGATGCTAACGGCGTTGAATAGTGATAGAGCAGCTTCTTGAACACGCCAGTCATTCTCGCCACCGAACAGATTCTTGGTGTGGATAAGGAGACCTCTGAGAATGTGCTCCTTGAACATCTCTCCGAGCTTAATCATCAAGTCACCGCAAGCAGTACGGGGAGTGTAGTTGGCGGTTACTAAAGCCTCCTCGGAGAGAAATAGAGAGGCATCAATCTCCCACAGGCCAATTTGTTCCTGGGTTACACACGAGTATGAGATCAGGATAGTGATCATATCAGCCATCCAAGGAGTAGCCTCAGGGGTGCTAATGTTGGCAGCAAGCTGCTCCTGTAAATGTTTTTCGACCGGAGGGGCACGGAGGTACTGATGTACAAGATCGAGCTGCTCTAAGACAAGAAGATCTAAAGTGTAAGGGAGCTGGTCAACATCCTCCATACGGCCTTGAGTCTCGTTGTCCATGTAGAGAATCTGGTAAGCTTCGCGTAAGTTCTGCAGTTCTGACCAGGCAAGCGAAAAGTATGTGATACTGTTAGGCACGATAAGGCTAGGTAGCACGTTCTTGATCTTGATCAGGGTCTTGAGGACCTGCAGCTTCAGCGCAACAGGACCGTTCCAGCTAGCAGGCTGGCCAGCAGCAGTAATAGCATCCTGGGGAAAAGGAGCCTTGAGAACCTCGAGGAAGAAAGGCTCCCAACTGCTAATAATTTCGTCGCCAAAAGCTTTCACCTCCTTAGGATGCTCTTCCTTCACCATCTCAAGAAGATCAAAGCATCCTCGGAGCACCGAAACAGAAAGAGCACGGTGCATAGCAGTGCGGTTAGTGTTGAGGGCAACGGAGCCTAGGCCCTTGATGATATCACGGGCCAAAGTGAAGAATTGGTCCTCAGATAGGCTTTCATCGACGATGTCACCGAGAATCTTGAGAGCGCCGTGCACTTGGGTGTCCTGGCCGGAGGGAATGACGTTTAGAAGGGTAGGTAGCAGCTCGGGCCACTTATCGGGAACATCGAACGCAGCGATGCGGCCAACAACTTGACTACAAAGCAAAAACAAAACCAGCGTTAGCTATAAGCTTAAAGATCTCCCGTGGTGCTTGTCCTTACCTGGCACCGCTCTTAACCTTGCGATTGTCTTCGGGGCTCAGCGCAAGTTTGAGCAGAGCAATCTTGATATGGGCCTTGTTCTGCTCAGGAATGTCGACCGGCGGCTCGTTGTCTATCTCATCGGAGATCTCATCCTCATCGTTGTCTAGCAGGCCGTCGGGGTTCCAATTCTTCTCAATAAAGCGGCGCAGCACAGAAAGGGCCGACTGGCGGATCGCAGTGTCGATGGAGGTGTGCGAGGCTACGGTGACGAGAGTCAGCGGGAAAGCCGGGTTGCCGCGAGCTTGCTTCAGGGCGGCCTCAGCCTGCTGGCGAGTAGCAGCATCGCCGGACTGGGTATTCGCCAGAACGTGGGCTAGTTCGTCGGCCATGGTGGATTCAGTGGGCTAGCGAGAAAAGACGGCAAGGATGAGAAAGAGTTTCGAGGTTTGTGGTCTGCGGATGATATTCCAATATAGTGCGCGGGGCGAAGCGAATGGCGCTGACCACGGTTAGGACGGGTGCAAAATCAGCAGCAAGCGATATGGTCCCGGGAATTGGCCTGTCGAAGTAAGAAAGCTCAGAGCAGATCGAATGTCAGCA
Source organism: Endoconidiophora polonica (assembly GCA_001856765.1). NCBI lineage: Eukaryota > Fungi > Ascomycota > Sordariomycetes > Microascales > Ceratocystidaceae > Endoconidiophora > Endoconidiophora polonica. The sequence continues at coordinate 1,333 of LXKZ01000037.1, read as the reverse complement.
TTCAATCGTCGGCAGTCGAAAATCGAGAATTAGTCGATTATACAAACAACGGCTCGGGGTGGGGAGACTTCAGGGCGTCAGTAAAAGGCTGCGGCACAAAAAAAAGAAGAAAAGCAAGGGCTATGAAGAGTGTTGTTGAAGGAATGAGGAACAGAGTTAGCTGGAGGGGCAGATAGAAGGTTGGCGATTACAATAATGTTTTTTTTGTGCTAACCCAGGCTAGCTTCTTTCTGGGTTGATAATTGACGATTCACTTAGTGAGTAGAGATATATATGAGAAGTTTTCCTGCGATCGCAGGCTTGAGGGAGTAGCTAACGATAGGTGATGTTTACTGAGCAGCACAAGCTTCATCTAGATAGCATCGCATCGCAAGCCTCATCCAGTCACATGATGGGAGCATCCATTCTTCTACATAGTGTTGCTGACGAGCAGCTTTAGCTAGCATGATGTGGGGCACAAACTGCAGGAAAAAATAATATACTATATACTAGTAGTAGTACTACGTACTATTGTAGAGAGCTTTGCTCAGAAGCAGGAGCATCGGAGAAGCGGGGCTCTTTTCAAGAGGGGCTTGTTTACTTCTATTCATAATAGCCCAGTATTGATTTTATATTTTCTCCTACATAGTACGTATACTCAAAAGCTTCTGTTACATCCCCTTATCCATGACATCATGGCCTGCATTATATCTATATGTTCGACCTTAAGGTGGCCGCCGTGCATATGTCGCCAAAACATACCATGTATCACTGAAGAGCGGTGAGTACTACTACCGTCTGCAACTGCGTGTCTACATCTCAATCTTGACCTTGTTTCTTACCTTCATCACCTAATTAAATATAGCTATGACGAGTATCGGGTCTGTTGTGATTTTTTTTGCAAATCATTAAAATCATAGTACTACGATGTAGTATAATCGAGAGTTGCTAAGATATTGCCCTAGCTTCTACGTCCTACTCAGCCTCATCGTCCTGCCCAGCGGCTGCTCGCTTGCCTCTCTTCAACCTCATTCAAGATTCATGCCGTTATGTTTCTTCTAATCTATAGCGGTACTGAAACGGTGTACAGACCGATAGATTTGCCACCACGACCTCCAACCAAAGCTGCCTTTCGCGCCACAGCCCGGATCTCATCAACTTCCGCTTGTGACAGCGCCACATCATTAGCGCCCCAGTTGTCGTCAATTGCAACAGTGCGCTCAGTACCTGGAATGGGCACGACTAGCGGGCTCTGTGCCATTAACCAGGCCAGCGTCAACTGCGCAGCCGAGCACCCCTTCTTTGCAGCCAGCACGTTGATAGTGTCAACAAAGGCACCTCCCAACTAGCGGTG
>LXKZ01000034.1:0-26844 GCA_001856765.1 Endoconidiophora polonica | reverse complement strand
GTTTCTAGAACTGAAGATACCTCATGTACGATTTGGCTAGCCTAAAAACCATCAAAGAAAGAGGTGGAAAGTGGGGTAAGAAAGAGCAAAAATTTACATGCTAACCTTTTAAAAAAAAGAAAAACCGAAAATAGTAACATCGTCAACTTGATACCCCAACTCCGCCCTTTTTGAGAGAAGCACCTTATGAGACAAACTCTACTGAAGAATGAAACAAATAACTTAGCATGCAAGGCCATCGTATCGAGAATTCACATCTTCGTCGACAGTAAAGCGGCCATCCAGCGACTTAGCCGCACGAACACCTTCTCGGAGACAATCAGAAACCCTAACCCCCAAGAACCTACACCATGTTGGCTGTAGAGTGTTGTCCTGGGCATATGGGTATGGTATTAACAACACCGAACTGGTTGACGAGGGGGCAAAGAAGGCATTGAAGAAGAAAACAGCATCGAAGTGTGCATGGCAACTACAGGACTTGTCAAGCGAGCAGTGAGAAAACAGATCTATTTGCAGTGGAAAAATATCTCATTGCATCTACTGAGAGTAACATGTCTAGGGTAGTAGGTAAGCATTCCCGCAGGATGGGAGTGTTCAGTTGAAATAAAGCTTATTATAATCAAAAGGCAGCTTACTTTTGCCTTCTACCATCTCCTGATAGGGAAGGGATGTTACTTACTAACCTCAATGAAGCACATCGGAAAAGTGCAGGACATTACATGTCGGCACTGCTTGCAAGATGAAGAGACCTTGGAGCACATTATGCTTGATTGTCTAATCTTTATTGATGACGGGAGACTATTGGCTATTGATCTTGGGGGGTCACGACCTGCCTTATAGCAATTGTCTTTTTACAGAGAATGAAAGAGCAGCCTTACTAAAATCTATTGATGGAACTAAGTTCGGCACACCTCAGGGGACAAGGGGCCTATGAGGAAGAGAAAGGGATGTTGAGAGGGCCAGTTCTGTGAGAATTTGGGAGTTTGATTGTGTGAGTGGAATTGCATCTGCAAAATTCAAATATGAATGTCTTCGATTTGTATCAACTATCCTTGGGCTTCTCTGGATGAACAATGAGCAGCTTGGGTTTGACCCTACCATCACCATGCTAGACAATGGCAAAGAATGCATCATTGCAACCAATTGTAATAACAAGGTTAAGCACTTGGTTATCAATGAATGCATATTACGTGTATATCTTTCATAGTCGGTCGGGCAACGACTTGTTGGCAAGTTCACAGCAGAGACAATCTACAGATACAGTCTGTAGTTAAGGACTCATAGTGACACTATGAACGTGCAGAAGATGGGGAGCTACTTCGCAAGGCATCTGATAGCGGGACAACAAACATAGTCCAATTTATGGAAGTGATGACAATATCAAGAGCAGCATTCGGAAAAATCTAGTTATCACATCTGCAGCGAGGTGTACAATAGATATTCCTAAAATGTTACAGGAAGCTTCTTACAGCTCTCTCAATGTTGTCACAAGCTATGTCGATAAGCTTGCCGAAAACACTGGGAGCAGAACTTCTACTCGGAAACGACACCTGGATCCTACTGACGCTTCTCAACCGTCAAGCAAGTGCTTTCGACCTGCTACTCCAAGAGCAAACGATATACCCAGTCGAGTACATCGGCGGGATCATGGCTCGTGATTTTGGAAAACATAGCTACAAGGCAAACTCTCCAGTAGCTGTGCTTCGTAGCCTCAGAGGCTACATAGAGGGGCTTGAGTTGCTGTATAAAGCTAGCTTACTCCACAGGGATAACTCAACCAACAACCTCATGATCAATGTAGACCAGAACGACTCATCCTAGCCATCATTTTTAATTGGTCTTGGCATGCAGCGAACAGATGCCTCTGTAGCAAAATCAGAGACACGAACTAGGGTCTTTATGACAATCGGGCTGCTTCAAGAGTAGCAACATTCTTTCATGCATGATCATGAATCTTTTTTTTTGGTGCTATCATGAGTATGCATTTACTATAATGGACCATATGAGGACTACAAAAGAATTGTTATCAGCTATAACGATTTGAATTTCGTGAATAACTTCAAGGGTCTGGCCGTTAGGAAGCGTGGTATAATTGCAGACATGGAGGCTTTCAAGAATGTATTAGAAGAAGTGGTCACTCAACACTATTAGACCCTTAAATACAGTTTGCTTAAGTTACGACGGGTTTTTTTTTTCCAAATAACACAGATTTGAAAAAGAATAAGACAAGACACTGCATCAGCTATTGAAGATGATACTTTGGAGTGCTCAAGCTTAGCTGAGTTTAGATGAGTAAATATCTACAATCATAACATAGTTACTCTAGCTAGTTTTCATAACGAAATAATGTATACTCAGATAGTATAATTTATTTTGGTACTCCTTGAGCATTCTTCCTTCACACTAGTCCACTAGGCTAGACGAAAGTAGGCACAAGAACATGAATAATGGCCTCGTAACTATTCAAGTAAGACAGATATTTTATCGGTGATAATTTACAAAAACAAGGTAATACAGTAGTCTATCTTCAGGTAATCAACACTGGAGTCGTATGCTCTTTGTGAGTTAGGTAGAGTTGAAGTATATCAAATCAAGTCAAAACTCAAGATATGAAACGGGTGATAACTGTATATAGCATGTAGCTTACTGACTTTGATCTGATATCAGAATACTTTTTAACATATTATGAGTGAGAGAGAAGACTTTGGCTGACAAGAAAGAAACTTGAAATCAAATGCTTTTATCTACCACCTCGCAGATGTATTTAGCTTCTGTGATATCCAGACTGCCTAACGTGGACATTAAACTTATTCGGTCTTCTGGGGGTGTGTAAACTCCCCTCCGATGTTATATTGAATCAGAGGTAATAGTCTAATACCAACATTATACCCTGATGTAACTTCCAATGAAGACTCTATATCCTCAATGCCCTCAACCATCACTGCAACAGATTAGACTCAGCAATCAGAGTTACTAGAGTTAAGGATGGTGATAATTATTCCTTTCTTGGCTGCAGTATATTCAAGCGGATAGGATGAATAATGCATGAGTTAAATCTTATCACAATCAAGATATTTCGGGGTTGTCAGTTTGACTTGGTTGAATCTCTCATCTTATACACACTGCTCTGAGTTATATCTGGGGCTATGAGACAAATGGCTAGACTGTGATTACTCATTAGTTGAAAGTAAAGGCAGCAAAGGGCTTCATGCCAAATGGTGTACTTCTTTTTCTTACAAAAGCAAAGTACATCACGCTTTCAAATCCAGCTTAGCTTTCATTTCCTTCTTTCTTTCTCTCATCATCAAATCAAGCATCCAGTGCACTTTATGGGTCTTTCATGAGAATATGAGAGTTTCCCTCACGGCCTTTCTCTCGCCACCTTAAGCTTTTAGTTAGTTCCACGTAGCATGTTTAACAGAAAGAAAATAAGAAAAATAGTTAGATACAAGGTAGACTCGAGATTGAAAACTATCAAGACTGTATAACCAGTAGTTATCACATTCATCTCTTTACTGGACGAAAACCGTATCCACCACCCTCCTCATGCACTTTGTGAATGAACATAAACGTTCACAAAAGGCACTCCAACATGAATCTATCAAGCCATTAGAATGGTGCAACATATCAAAAGGACAAGCCACATTACTCGCTTTGCTCTGTGGTACTTTGGGACATTGTCCAGCGCTTATGATCATCCTCTGCAAGACGGTATATGGCGGCAACAACTCGTTACATCTGGCCGGCATTTTTCTTCCATGTTGCTTGATTGGGGATATAGCGAAAGGGCTTCTAATGAATTTTAAAGAGAATATGTTTGTAATATGGTTACAATGCTTGATATCATTAAGTAACTTACCTCATCAGATTTGGAGGATGATGCTACACAAAGTATTGCTGGGGAGGACTGGCTTGCATACTAATCACGACTTGCTAGTAGCACATGAAAGTTTCAAACTGTCAACTATAAAGTGAATAGTAGATGAGATTCATGTTGCTTATTGTGCTGTTGCTACCAGGAGCTGTTATGCCTAGGGGAGCTGACGTGCAAACCTTTTATCCCATTGATATAGCATTGATGCAGGAACTTTCTAAATTTGTTCGGTATGTACGTACTACTAGTATTGACAGATACAAGGATAAAATGCACAAAATAAACAACAAACAATAGTAGGTACCACCTACCTTCCTTAGTCAGGTTAAACATCGGCAATAATCATTTTCTTACATAATACTCGTTTAATTGCGCAGCCAATAAGAAATATTGAGCTCATACTAATAACGGGGGGCCATAGGGGTATATCAAATTATGTAGTTCTTGACTTAGGGAACCATTCAACATTAACGGTTCATAAGCCACTTTGACTAGTTTATTTATTATCAGCTACATATAATAATGATAATTAAATATTTGTATCTCAGTCTATATTTGTTGTTGTATGCACACACACACACACACACACACGCTGTTGTAGGGCTTATTCGAATTATCTTTCCGTATTGTGTATTGTTTTCTATATTCGGAGAAAACCCCTTGCTAAAAACTTACTAATTTCTATTCCCCCGCTCATTTTGTCCTTCTTGGTAAGTTTCTGTCGAGATGAATATTACTGACACATATACGCCAGTAGTTGTTACATAGTAAGAACTGTATGAATTTACAGAGTCTCACGAAAAGAAAGAGAAAAAAAAAACTCATTACAGCAATACTATGAGATCCCTTGAAGCAAAATTTGAGAATATTCTCAGAGACCGAGAGGCTCGATCTCTTCTACGAAAACTTACGGTGCCCCTTCCCCAGTCTGTTGACTTTTCATCAAATTCTTACCTTTCATTGTCATCTAGCTCTCACATAAAAGCCTCTTTTCTTAGAGCTCTACAAAAACACGAAAAGAATGATTTACTCGGATCTGGTGGTTCACGGCTACTGGATGGGAACTCAGACTTTGCGGAGACTCTAGAACAAGAGATAGCTGACTTTCATGGCGCACCGGCGGCTTTGCTATTCAATTCCGGTTTTGATGCGAATTGTGGCATATTCGCAAGTATTGCTGGGCATGATGACGTGATTGTGTACGATGCATTGATTCATGCTAGCGTTCATGATGGAATGAGGCTCAGCCGCGCCAAGATGCGAGTGCCTTTCAAACACAACACTATCTCTAATGGGCAGAAGCAAGCAAAAGTCGACTTTGGTTCGCTAGAGACTGTCCTTGAAGGTTTAGGACCTAACATCTATAATGGTCATCACAACGTCATTATCGCAATTGAAGGCATATATAGCATGGATGGCGATGTGTGTCCGCTTCAAGAATTGGTTGATTGTGTAGACAGATGCTTGCCAAATGGTAACGGCTATATTATCATCGACGAGGCACATTCAACTGGGATTATTGGCGAGGATGGTCGGGGCCTAGTATGTAAGCTGGGCCTGGAACAGAAAATATTTATGAGGTTGCATACCTTTGGCAAAGCCATGAGTTGCGCTGGTGGTAAGTCCGTATAACATATGGTAGCCCTTGATTTAATATAAAATGCAGAAATGCAGACAGACACTAATTTTTCTCATAGCCGCAGTTCTTTGCTCTACCATTTCTAGGCAGTATTTGATCAACTATGCACGTAGCTTTATCTACACTACCGGCCCTTCATTCTCTCATTTGGTGGCTATTAAATCGTCATATGATTTCCTCAGAAGTCCGGAAGCCAAAGCTCTCATATCGCATCTCAACCATATCATAATGTATACCCATTCAAAACTAGTTGCTTTGAAACAGCGGTTGAACCCACCCAGTAGCTCCATACAGATTATTGAGGCCGAGCCACAGAGTCCAATCATCCCAGTATTAACATCGTCTCCTAAGAAGCTTGCTTCGTATTGTCAAGAACGAGGCTTTATGGTACGCCCTATCGTCGCACCAACGGTTCCTTCAGGTGAAGAACGGATTAGAATTTGTTTACATGCTACAAATTCTTCCACTGAGGTTGATAATCTAATTTCAGTTATTGAAGATTGGGTTGTTCAAGAAATGGCACTTTCAAAGAGTTTACAGCACAAGCTGTAATGAAGTTATAACTATTTACCCATAATAACTATACATTGTGTTACATTTTTTTTTATTGTATAGACATAAAATAGCAAATAGTTAGTTACAAAATGCATTTGAAAAAACGGTACAACAATACTGTAAACATGTATCTGACATGGACAGGAAACTTGTCAGGTTAGCTAGCCTTTGTTGATTAACGGTATTGTTTCATATCCCCATCATCATAACTGAATGTCAACTGACCTGTTAAATCAAGATATCCTCGGTGACAGATGTCTTCTCAAAGCTCTTCATTGGCTCTAGACCCCATCGGCCAAACATAGTATTATCCTCATCCCATCCATTGCAGTCTGTGGTAAGCATCTTCTCACCCGTGAAGATGGCGTTTGCACCAGCCATGAAACATAGAGCCTGCTTCTCCTCGGACATAGTCTTGCGACCAGCAGCAATACGGATAATGGTGCTAAGCATCAAAATGCGAGCAGTTGCAATGGTACGTAGCATAGAAGGGAACTCCAACATGGGCTGGTTACCGAGTGGCGTACCCTTAATAGGAACAAGAGCATTCACTGGAAAACTTCCTGGATGAGATGGTAGCGTAGACACCGTGTGCAATAAACCGATACGGTCATTACTCTTCTCACCTAGTCCCAAGATACCTCCAGAGCACACCTTAATTCCAGCCTCTCGGACATTCCGTAAGGTAGCTAGTCTTTCGTCATAAGATCGAGTTGTAATGAAACTTGGATAAAATTCGCGGCTAGTATCAACATTGTGGTTGTAAGCAGTCAAGCCAGCGGTCTTGAGCTCCTTTGCCTGCTCAGCATCGATCATGCCTAGAGTCACACACACCTCCATATTCATGCTACGGACACCTTCAACCATAGACTTAATGTTCTTAAGACTATTCTTACGACCACGCATGTCGCGCCATGCAGCACCCATACAAAACCGAGTGCTGCCATTAGCCTTGGCTTGAGCGGCAGCAGCAAGAACTGATTCCACTGATTCGACACGCTTGACTTCCAACTTCGTTCCTTTTTGGTGGCGAGTAGATTGGGCGCAGTATGAACAGTCTTCAGAGCATCCACCCGTCTTGATATTCATAAGGGCGCATAGTTGAACTTCGGATGGGTTATGAAAGCGTCGGCGAATTGTAGACTAAATCAACGTAGATATTAAGTTAGATTGACGCGATGAGACTTGAGGAAAAATGAAAAGTAAAAACAAGACGATACCCAAGAACTCTTTCAGGCTAATTATATAGAGAGACTCGCCTCTTTGAACGTCAGCTCAAGCAAAGGCTGATAGTAGATGGCGGAGATCTCGTCTCTAATCCAATCATAGCGAAGGCTATCGGCAGCTACTGCTTTAAAGAATATCTCCCTCGCTTGGAGAGAACGTTGTGTCTGCATCTAGGCTGTACGCACATTGCTTTCTGTTGGATCTTGCGGTGCATTAGGAATTTGGTTAGCTTCATTTACCGGAGAGTGACCAGCAGTGAAAGTCCTAAAGCCATATTTAGTGATGGCCTCAGCAGTTGAAGATATATGGCGATGTATGGGACGGAGAATAGTTGCCCGCCCGAAAGCTCTAGTGCCAACAATTGATGGAAATCCGCGCATGCCAATTGACATCATTATCAGAACTCGAAGGGTTGATGTATTATATATAAATGCTGATTTGAACTAGCTAGATGAGACTGATGGATAGATAGGTAAGAGAAACACTAGATTTGGGATATTGAGCTTGCTTTCAAGCTATATGAAACGAGTCTCTGGGTTTCTGTATCCTATGCTATGTAGCGATATAACTAACCCTATTTAGAATCAAAGGTAAAGATATATATAAACCATCATCATTAACCTAGTTTAGAAAGGAAGGAAATAGAGATCAAGAACCATCCAACCAAAATGAAGAAAAGAGAAGAAGCATAACTTCGTATCCGCTTTATGGCAGATAAGTCTCGAGTTATGGTCCAACGTCGAACCCCCTCCCTCCCTCCCTGCCCTGCGACTTATAATCAGAATTTAACCCCCCAGTTTTCTTTTCAGTGGCACAAGCACTGTAGATTAGATAGTACAGTTAAGTAACAAATTAATGATGTTACCAAGAGATATCAAGCCAAATGGCAATACTATTATCATCAGTACTATTTTTAAGACTATCATTTTATTGTGTCATTCTCCTTAGTAATGATGACTTGTAATAAAGATTGCTAATTCCAGGAATTAGCAATCTACTGTTTGCGGTTTTCTTGCCGCCACAAGACAGAAATATAATCTTGAGTCTATCTCATCTCTACCATTGTAAGGCTTTATTCGGACTGTCTATCCTACGATTATGATGTTTTTTGTATGCTTTTCGAAGCAGGAAGGTAACTTGGCAGGTCGGCATTAGACACAAGACTCAAAATGCCTACCCGTTTTGTCCTTTTTTTTTGATCAAAAAGCCTATTAGATTTCTAGAACTATGAAGATACAGTTTTGTCCCTCTTCCTCATTGCAAAACTTTCATGTTGATACCAATGTGACCTCCTGATATGGGCATTGGACAGGAGCGTTGATAACAGGTTCTCAATGACATCTGCCCATTTGTCGGGTTATCATCTTACAAGTCACATTATAATCTATGTAGGAGCTGATTTATATTAGGCTGTTATGCCAATCTACTATTCTTCTAGTATTCCCCTATCGTAAGAAATTACTGGAGGTATATATGCTATCTATGTATAGATTACCATGCGATCCTGCCGATGTTTATGAGTGAGTACAGGAATTAACAGCAAGCACCATTAGCGATATTGTCGGTTATATCTATCGGTGTAGTGTAGTTGTGAAGTCTGCTCGGCAACAGATGCAGAATATGGTATAGAAGCTGCAGCAGTCCAGGACTCAGTAACGGGCTTAGTATCATAAGCTGAAGAGGGGCCGTCGACATAAGACTGAGGCTGCTGTTGGGGTTGTGGGTGGTTGTGATATTGGCGGTGGTTCTGGGGCGTATACATGTGCACTGACATGTGATCGCCTGCAGGGCTCTGAATGGGCTGTAAGTCGCTGCCGTAGGGCTGATGATAGGTGATTGTTGTTTCTTGAACATAGTCGGGGTTTGGCTCTGCTTGCATATAGTATTGTTCTTTGGACAGACTGCTTGGAGAGGATGGAAAGTCTACTGTATGGTTATGGGTAGTTGTGGCCATAGACATAACAGCGCTGTTTGTTGGTATGGAATCAAGAGTATTAGACGTACGAGTATTCTGGCTATAACTCGTACTCATGTTGACGCCATGTCTTGCACTCCCATGTTGCTGCTGTTGGACTAGCCTGGTGGGTCTGCTCGGGTCCAGTCGAGCAGTCTCCTCGTCAATGACTTTCTGCGCGAGCAAGTCAGCTTCTTCTCGCAAGATAGCCATGCTACGCTGTACGGTGCGGATAGAGCAGGTGCAGTTGGTCATATTAATGAGCTGCTCTGCTGTTGCAGTCGGTGTTAAAATCAAGGCAAGCCGAAGGCGCGTAGCTGCGTCTTCATTGATAGCCGAGGGCCGGCCGGGACGAAGATAGGATACAGCATTACTGGTCGCAGAAGAGCGAGCGCGCCCTGGTATATTAGTCGAGTCATTAGATGTGCCCCTGAGAGAGGAAGCGGAGCCAGTGTTGCTGTGTCGGTCTTGCGAAGCATTAAAACATCCTCGAGATACAATATCATAGATTTCGCGGCGGTCTTGCTCCGTCAGTCTAGATGGCGTTAGATGAGCAAACTTGCTATGGCCAGTCTCACGTTTGTGTTTCATGGTTGCCGTCGCTTCAGATAAAGAACATATATAAGAAGAATATAATACGATTTAGTAAGATAGAAGCTGTTTTTTTTCGAATACCACAATGGAAAGGTGGGAAAAAAAAAGAGATCTGTTGCTATATTATAGTTTCAAGGCGAAATCAAGTAGACTCAACGAAGAGAATCACAAATTTGATGCGCTTTACTTACTTGCAATGTACATATTAGCTGATCTCGTTAGTAAACTTGAGTTATAACATCTAATTACTTTTTCCCATCAAGAGATCAGGGTTACGACGTATCAGAATATTGTCATTTACTCATTACTATGATAGCGCAGTATCTCAGTTGACCACAAATCCTATTACAGTGTTTGATTTTCTTTTTGGATCTGGTGAACTAGGAGCGGGAGAAAAGCAAGTTGTCAGTCAGCATCGGGATCCGAAGTCGCCCCCGTCTCACATCGTATGCATGCCCAGCTGGAGACATCAAGATAGGCCATCTATATAATACACTTCATCTAGGTATGGTATCCCATAATAGTTGAGGGGATAGAGGGAGCCAAAAGAAGGCAAGTTTATTGAGGGTACATGTAACACACATATAATAGATATACCTTAAGATAAGCAAAATGCGCCTACTGAATCTTTGTAGGAGCTACTCGGTTAAAACAGAGAGGGTGGGAGAGGGTGGGAGGAAGTTGGAGGTTTTCAGCAAGATGTCAAAGCCTAATGTGGGAAAAGTAATGGAGTATTACTAGGAAAACATAGAACAGTGTAAAAGAATACAGTGTATCTCAATGAATACAACCTGACAACAAACTTATTCCAGGGTCTGGAACATTTTGACAGGCTATTCTCGTCTAAAAGAGAATGGACAGGCATTTTTAGAAGGGGGTTGATGTGAGGCAGTCTAGGTTAGGACAAAGAGGGAGTCGAAAGATATCAAAAGATACGGTTACAGCTACGACTAAAGAAGCTAGCTAGCTTGCCTTGCTAGCTTTGCGTACTTACACAGCTAGATCTGCTGCAATAGAGATCAGCTGAAAGAAGCGCTCTCAAATTCGTCTTGATCTTCCTGCTGAAGTATCTCTCAGCTGATATTACGGCTATATGTGTTGATCCCCTCTACATTTTGCCCTTTCTTTGAGTGTTGCTTCTTGGAGCAGCTAGAAGCTCGAGATGTTTTATCTAATTTGTATTGTGTGCGCTGTGGTTGTATCGGTACAAAATTGGCATGTATCGTAGTTCTTTATGATAGGTCATTGTAAAACTCGGCCATATGACCTGAACTCTTGATCTGCATGAAAACTAGCATACGATCGTGTTAGTCTCGGTATGCAAGGCAATCTCAGGCAAGATCGATCCAAGATCAAATGCCGATTTCCAAGTATTAGATGCATCTCATCTAAGGAAACACAAATCATTAGTCATTCTAGAGACGCTACTGGCCCTCCCCCCAACCCCGGGAACTTTAATGCTGACATTCCTCCATTCCTCTGTTCCACTGCTCCCGTCAGTTATCACACAAAACCCGACAACCCGGTCACACGGAATGTGTCCCAAAGCAGAAATAGAGCAACATGACTGTCTCAACCGTTCCAACGCCTACATTCTGGACCTCAGCCCGTCCAGGGTTCACAAACAATCTAGCTGTAATCCCACGTCAGACCGTGCTTCTACCTCCCCAACTGCAGCACATTGTCCGCTACTCTTTGCGCCGTCACTCTACGCTGCATCCAGCATTTAACGACCGCCTACGCACAACCTTTGGCATTCCTGCCCTCGTGCCCTTGCTGCGCCGCGCCTGTACTGTGCGCAGCTTATGCTTCCCGCTGCTATCCGGACCAGTATGTCGTCGATGTGGCGCTATCTGCGAGCTGATGGTCCACGATGCAAGTACTAGTAAGATTGCAGAAGAGACTCAACGCCAAAAGATACTTCTCGTCAATGATGATGGTCAGCTTCAAGACAGCTATTCTGGGGTTGAGAATCAATCACAGCTGAGAAACTACTGGTACTGTCGAGATGGTCATCCCGACCGTATCGCCGCGTATGATGATGACAAGGGCATTCTACCTGAAAACCCACGCTGCTACTGTAGCTTAACGACGCGTGCCTTGGCCGACCACGATGCAGAGGGAACCAGCGTCTACTATCGATGTGCAGCGGGAGGGTGTGGATATCTCCGAGACTGGCCCAAAGGCAAGATGCCGCTGCCGGCCACTGACCAGGGCTTGGAGATGGAAGAAAAGGAATTTCTGCATGACGATGGCGGCGCGGACTACATCGAGGATGTTTTTGGTCCGTGTGAGTGGCTGCCTCGGCAAACCCAAAACCAAGGATATGAGGGCGTGCCAGCGACACACTATATGGTGCTGGAAAACGGTGATATGCTGGAAATTAATGGCGAGGAACAGAACGACTTGGGTGGTTCTCAAGAACCCCGCCCACGAGCATCCAGCTTCAGTTGACACTAGAGGTACTTTGAAATGAGACGCATTTTTAGCGTTGCGAGGAAGGCTATATGATGGTAGTGAGTGGTTCAGCTGCGTTGGTATTCAGGTGCAGCTTTTACCTCACATGTGGCAAAAGAAAAAAAAAATACAAATTCTGATTCGCGAACATTACACCCAGTATGAAGACAAAGAGCTGAAACACAGGTACCAAATCAATTTTAAATTGAAATTGAAACTGAAGGAGTCCGAACAACTGTAATGCATTTTTGTGTTTAGTAGTAATAGTATCAAGGTAGTAACTTGTAAGGTAGTAGCAGCAGTAACGAGAAAGTGCTGAAAATTTATATGAATATAAGGCTGTGTCGTCTTAGAGCAGCCAATGGACGGTAAAAATAAGAAGGTAAAGAAACGTCGTAATGTACCATAATACAGAGTACCGATATAAAAACAAAGTGGAATACACACAACAAGGAGGCGCTTAATCAAACTATAGCCAGTATTAAAATCAAACGACATTATAACTGTACTGGGCATTAAGGGACTTACAGGTGTCAAGAAAGATTCCGCAACAAAACGTGCGCGGGCGTTGAGCTACAAAGATATGTCAATATGGTAACCAATAGCACAATAAAAAAATTAGCAGCATAACTTCAACTTACGAATAGCTTCATTTCTGAAATCTCCTTATCAACCTCTTCCATAAATTGAATGATGAAATCCACCAGCTTGTGCTTCAGCATTTCCTCCGTATGGAAATTGGTTATCAGGAACGAGATATCATAGCCTTTGATCGGCTTACGACGCAAGATAAAAAAGGACTCGGCACGCTGTGTCAGGAAACGCGTGAACTTGTGTACCAGGATCTGTTCGATCTCATCAGCCTGCTTGATCTTTATGCTGATGCGCACTGAGTTGATGCTAGGCTCGATCAGCACACGCTCGTTCTCGTTTCGCGCAATCGTCAGCGGCGTCAGTAGCACTTCAGGTGATGTACACGCTTCGATCTCAGGCACGTTGTGCCGCTCAGAGACTTGCGATGCGAAGTTAGATAGCGTCAGCGCTGCTGTCAGCGAGCTACGCACGCATTGCAAATATGGACGAAGAGATTGAGACTAATTATCGAGGTGTCGAGGATAGTGTTAGCACAAAATATCACCAGTAGAAGGCATAGTAACCGCAATCGACATTGTATAGATGACATTCGGTAGTACGTCTAGATCCGGACCGGCCGGGAATATAGTGGAGGAAAAAAGTGTATGAGGCAGCCGCATCAGATTGAGGGTCACCATCCTGGCGATGGACAGGAGGCGTAGATCGTAGAAATAGATAGCCTTTCCATGGACAAGATCAAGATGGAGAAAGGGGGAATGGCTTGTTGTTGCACGCACCATGTTGTTAGTTAATGAGGCAGTTTAATTATATCGAATCTTCCTTGTATACTAGACGTCGATACAAACCCAGAATAACTATCAGTAGATAAAATCAAGCTTCCACGTATGAATATGATGTGAATGAAGCAAGCTTCAGTTGCCTGCCTACCATGACGACACACTCCAGAGTTCAGCCCAGCTTAGCTTTACAATATGGGCTCATTAACCCTTGTCAGCTATTATTTAGCGGGGTTCGTTACATAATGTAATCACGTGTATGAGGTTGCGATTTAGTCCATTTGAATTCAGCCTTCCCTGTATAAGGAAAAAAAAGTTGAGGTAGGATCACGAGGCTGCACCATCCAGTCGCGCGCCAGTTAGAAGCTTTGAGAATCTTTTTCTTTTCTTAATATCTATAAGCCTATCGCAACACATTTCACTCCAAATTTCTCGACAACCTGATTGTCACAACCGTCCCCCCCCCCCCCCCCCCCCCCCCAAAAAGAAAAGTTACCTCTACATAATCGCATTTTAATCAACATATTCTGGGATATACACCATGGCAACAACTCCTAGCCCAGCTCTTGAGGAGCTAAAACCTCCTACCGGTGTTGTTCGTCCTCCTCCCGAAATCCGTGTCATTCTAGAAAAGACAGCCGGCTATGTGGCCCGCAGCGGCGGCATATTCGAAGATCGCATACGCACCAAGGAGGGAGATAACCCAAAGTTCAGCTTCCTCACACCTACCGATGCTTATCACCCATTCTACCAATGGCGCCTGTCCGAGATCAAAGCCGGTCGTGGCACCGATTTATCAGCTGGTAGAGTCGGGGAGGCTGCGGCGCCGGCAAAAAATATCCCCCAAGGGCCACCAAAGCCACAGCCATATGAATTCTCAGCGCGCATGCCGCGGTTAAACCAAAAGGATCTGGAAGTCATCAGGCTAACGGCGCTATTTGTCGCCCGTAATGGTCGCACGTGGATGACACAGCTGGCGCAACGCGAAAGCGGCAACGCGCAGTTCCAATTCCTAATTCCCAACCATACTTTCCATACCTTTTTCCAGAATATGGTGGACCAGTATAAACTCATACTCGAAACCAGTGGCTTAGATGGAAAGGGAACCAAAGCACAGAAAGAGCGCGCTACAGCACTTGAGGAGAATGTCAAGAACAAATACCATGTATTGGCACGCGCAAAGCAACGTTCAGTCTATTCACGCTATGAAGATTCGGAGAAGAAGAAAAAGGCCGAACTAGAGCAAGAGGAGAAGGCAGAGTTTGAGCGCATCGATTGGAGTGACTTCGTAGTCGTCGAAACTATCACCTTTGACGATTCAGATAACACAGCAGAACTTCCACCGCCAGCAAATCTAGCTGATCTCCAATATGCTTCACTAGAAACTAGAAACCAAGTATCTATAGGTGCCGACCGGCGTATTGAAGAGGCCATGCCCACAGACGATGATAAGCCCGTATTCTATCCACCAGCACAACTTACGACCGGCAACTTTTCGCTTCCAGTTCATCCTGGCGCCCCAGCACCTATGTATCCCCAAGCACCTGCTCCCTATGCTATGCCTCCTCCAATGTCCGCGCAGGCTAGTCTAGAAGAACAGCGTATACGTGAGCGTCAAGAGGCACAGGAGCGAGTGCGCCTAACAAAGGATCAGGCAACAGCAGTTCCAGGGCCGAGCGTCAAGATCAGAGAGAATTACGTTCCTCGCGCACAAAGGGGACAGAAGAAGGCCACTGCCATCTGTCCCAACTGTGGTCAAAAGATTCCCATGGATGAATTGCAGGAGCATATGAAAAGTGAGTTACTCATATCATGTAAGCATATATATCAAAACCTACCATATTCTAACATATTTTTGTAGTTGAATTGCTCGATCCCCAATGGAAAGAACAAAAAACCAAGGCCGAAGCGCGTTACGCCACTACCAACATCTCAACAGCCGACGTCGCGAATAACCTTAAGCGTCTGGCTAGTCAACGTTCAGATGTGTTTGAGGGTGTCCAGGGTCTCTCTGAAGAGGAATTAGCACGGCGTAAAAAAACCGCCGTCATCGGTGTTGACGGTGTACCAGATCCCACATCCGGACCTCACATGCCACCTAACATTGCACATCAAAGGTATGGTGGTAACAGCCGGTGAATATTTTAGGGCTAGAAATAGGAAATGGGTGTTAGCGAACCAAAAACAGCTGATAGTGTATCAGTCTCTGTATATTCACATGTTTCTTTCTTGCTGCTTGGTTGCTGTTTGTGTACTGCTGCTCATAATAATCGTCTTTTAAGAGCTAGTCTAATATAATATCCAGTTGTCGGTACTCTGCGGGGTATCAAATCTTACTTGGAAAAACTAACTATTGATATCTAGCATAAGACCTCCCATATGGTCAGCCAGCTATCACGGCATGTGACTAATGTTGGTATCAAATTACATACATTGTAGGGTTAATGACCCTATTACTAGTGATGCATATTGCTAAGCCTGTTTGAAATACAATAATTTCCAAATTCGCTTTCCCTTCCTTACCCCTTGTCACCAGGAGAATCGTCTTACCTACCCACCCACTTCTTTTAGCCTTCTCCCCGCATTGGAGCATTTGAATGCGAAAACCAATCTTCAATATCTTTAGGTTCAAGAAACCCAGAGGAAGCCTTCTTGCATCCAAATAATTACTATAACTTGAATGTAGTTTCTAATATTCTCTCTCGTTTCCATTCCGATCTTCGCTTGACGTTTTTTCCTCTAACGCAAAGTGTTGGGAATATATACCCAATATCTATGCGACTCTGCCAATATACGGCTCTGAATAAACTCGATAACCCCCCCCCCCTCAACCACCGCCTCGAAAACATTGTCGCATGGAAATATTAAGAAAAAATTAAGACGAAAATCAATCCATATCGCCCGCCATGCAGTCTATGCCCGATACGCGGCAACAGAGCTTCGATGAAATCTACGGCCCGCCGGAGAACTTTCTCGAAGTTGAAGTGCGTGCGCCGCGTACTCACGGTGTCGGTCGCAATATGTATACTGATTACGAGATTCTGTGCCGCACCAATATTCCGGCATTCAAGCTGCGCGCATCCACAGTCCGCAGACGGTACTCTGATTTCGAATACTTTCGCGATATCCTGGAGCGCGAGAGTGCACGTGTTACGATTCCTCCGCTTCCAGGCAAGGTGTTTACGAACCGGTTTTCGGACGATGTCATCGAGGGTAGACGAGCGGGACTGGAGAAGTTTTTGAAGATTGTGGTTGGACATCCACTGTTACAGACTGGAAGCAAAGTCTTAGCTGCGTTTGTGCAAGGTGAGTTCTTAGCTTCTCTTCTGTATCGAATCATCTGTGTGTGCCTCCTCCATGCTAATATACTCGTAACCCAATAGACCCTAACTGGGACCGTAACGCTTGGTAACATACGCAATCTGCTCTGTGGTTTTCTTCTTATATTAGTTCCAGGCTTGGCTGGTCGCCACTGTGCAGAAACTGCGCAGTCTACTTTTATCGTAGTGCCTCAAAATATCGCTTTATAATACTAGTACCAATCGGGCGGCAAGATATGACGAGTTTGAAAGGAGCCTATCACTGATTGTTTGAATCGCATGTTTTGATTAGCATATCAACCTGACCGTATATAGGTTGTCGGGCCACTGCGATTTGTATTTTCTTGCTGCTTCTACGCAGTACTTTTTCAGGTTGGGTTTGGTGGTATGTCTTTTTTTATATCGGTGTAGGCACGTTTGAGAACGTTTTACGACTAGTATGGCGTTCGGGGCGATTTGATGCTTACTTTTGATTTGCTTATCTCTTTTGGTTGTCATCAGATGATTCATATT
Organism: Endoconidiophora polonica; assembly: GCA_001856765.1. Taxonomy (NCBI): domain Eukaryota; kingdom Fungi; phylum Ascomycota; class Sordariomycetes; order Microascales; family Ceratocystidaceae; genus Endoconidiophora; species Endoconidiophora polonica. Next base: position 9,341 of record LXKZ01000034.1, on the reverse strand, counting down.
CAATGGCGATTTATCAAGAAATCACAACTTTTGTAATGCCTTTCACACTACATAGGTGGCGAGTGAACATAATTTACCATATCTAAGCTAGATATGTCGTGTAGTTAGCTTTCTTGTATCTCTGTGGGGACACTACTATCAATGTTATTGCACCTAAGGCCTTGATAGGTATAATGCAATAGCCATTTAGAGCCACCTAAACAAATATGCTGTCATAAGATAGTTGTTAACGAATACACTACAATATTAGCGCACTAAATATAAGCATTATGCTGATGAACCACCAAAACTACTCGCAAAACGAATTCCACCTATAAGGCCCAAAGAGTACCTCAGGATGATACATGTGTCAAAAGAGAAGGTGGTATCAGATATATATACATACAAAAACAAAATATAAAAGAACAGTGGAAAACGATAGTGATGACAACCATAACATTGTGACAATACTCAGACTTAGAGATGGACCAACTTATCATCACATATTAAACAATGTGTAATAAACGGCAAACGGCGATTTACAATGATTCATCATGACAGATCATTGAGACAGCCAGACACAAGGCGAGTTGCGACAGTAAGCAGAGTATGATGTTCATCAATACATAGTTACAGTTAGTAGTAACTCAAGAGATGTGATTAAATAGTAAAAGCCAGGGGAATCAGGTATGGTAAAGCCCAAATATATCACGTTTAGAGTTGGATATCAAGGGACACCACAAAGCATAGGATATTATCAGTGCGGTTAAACGATACATAAGCCCTATAGCAGCAGAGGTAGGCTCGAAATATATACTAAATTGTTCAATGAACCATTGAATGGTGAACGCTGGAACTGTGATATCACTTAGCACTGTGTTTTTTTTTATTAACCCTTCTGTTCTTATTCTATGGGAACTCGGATCAGTCTCGTCGTAGTCAACATCTAATCGAGTTTAAAATAAACAAATAAAAAAACCCCGGGCCCTTAGCTAGGAACAGGGAAGTTTTCGAGAGAACATGTTAGCACCTAACTAATACTACTAGTGTCGGAATCAATGCTGAAAAAAATTTCCTTCAAGGCCTCCCGGACTATAACAGAACACCGACTACGTAATACTATGGTTACCTCAAAGGTAAATGTCGTATATATCTTTTTCAGAGGCGTCACAAATAATCAACAATCGTAAATAAGCCTATCCTTAACCCATGGACTGAAGCGCAGATAAAAGTTACAACAGCTGCAAATGATCGGTCTCCCCACATGATCAGCACATGCTGAGATCCCATTAGCTTACTCTCCGTGCTACCTAATTAGTGTACCTGTGTAATAGTGTTCTTATCACGAAATATATAGGCATCATGCCATCACATCACAAGTACTGTATGTTTCGAGAAACACATCTAGCTTTAAACAAGAATAAGAAACAGAAGAAAGAAAAGAGAGCCCATGTTTATTGTCGATGAGTAAATTGAAAATACTGAAGTCCGCTTTAGGCAGGCGGATAGGGCACATATCTCTTCTGCCTTTACCTGAAGCACATTAGATTTAAGAATTAATCAACACATACATATTGAGCTTATCAGAACATGGTCTGAGCGGCGATGAAAGACAGTATCGTCAGCATCAATATAGTTGGAATAACTCAATTCATTTTTGGGCATATTTTCGAGATAGTGATAGGAGGATTCTTCACGCTTAGGTACGCTAAAGCAGGACCAATATCAGTCGGGCAACAGCGTTATAATGATATAACCGAGCACTGGAACTGATAAGATAGAACTCGGACTTGTTTTGTTCTTTTCTTCCATATCGTTCCTCCGTCAGGTCCTGCAGGGGAATATGAAGAAAAAATCTGATCAATAATCTTATACGGTTCTGGAACAGATGATATATCATGTATGTAGCTACAGATTGCACACCGTTTCCCATGTCATGTACCATGTATGTACAATGTGTATGTATGTAAAGTTAGCTGTTTAGTTCAATTCTACTATGTATTGTCCTCAGTATAGCTCTCAATACGACACGCAACTGCAAAGCACAAGGGGAAACTATATCGATGAATCAAAGCTTTTGAAAAGAGAAAAAAGAAAAGGCAACATGACCAATTCCTATAGTTATGTATTGTATCATTCAGTTATTGTTAAAGTAGAGAATAGACTTGATTCAATTATTCAGTGAATGCTTATAATAACAAAAAGGCTCAAGTCGATTGATGTATATATCAACTAGTGATAGTAAATGTTCCGATGGCTTCTATGTTTACAAATAAATATCAAAGTGTTTAGATTGTCCTTCTCTAACAGCAGTCATTGGATAAATTGACTAACCCTAGTGATAAGGTTCATCGTCAATTAACAGTTATATCAGGGAGTAGTACATGATATTTAGTTCAACTTTGTTGATCAAGTATTGTAGAAAATAGGCTGTGCAAACCAACATAATTCATGTTTACCCTTAGGGTCTATAGGGTTATATGATCATGTAGTTAATTTGGATTTGCCTTATCATTTTTCAATGTCTATTTACTGGCTTGATGCTTTAGCCTGAGGCTCAATACTCATATCAACTAAAGACATGATCGACTAGATAGGCGGTCAAAGTCTAACAGGAGGCTTCCTCCCATTTGATTTGGGTAGTAATAACAAGCTACACCATCAATAATCAACTAGCAGAAAGAGAAAAGTATAATTATGTATTAAGTGACCCCTTCCCCTATATATGTAGTGGTTGTTAGCAAAATTTTTACATACATATTTCTTGGGGAATTATCCCCTTTAGGAAGGCTTTTTCTTCTAGCATATTTTAGACAGGCTTTCGAGGAAATCAAATGGATCTCAATATACACTCGTAGATAATCATTCACTGGCCCATGGGTGGACTGCATGTTCCTGCCCTGGGCCCTGCTCGATATTCGTCCCTATCCTTTTCATGTTATCCCTGATCTGACAGAGATAGGGTTTAGTCGGAATAGTCACTGTTTATAGGGAAGCATATATATCTTGAGAATGATGGGAGGTGGACGAGCTTAAATCAAATGTAATATGTTCTTTGTTTTTCTTAGGGCCCAAGTCACCTTGAGACTCTACTTGACAGTTCGACATTTATGACACCAAGGTGTGTTCATATGCAACTATCTTTGCTGAGTTTAGTATCCCCAAATTGAGCGCCTTTTGTCTTTGACAGGGCAAAGTGTCTGTTGAGTAAACAATAGTATGTACTACAAGCATCGTCATAGTTAACATTTGATTGAGTAAGGAATGTATAAAAAAAAGAATACTACTAGTACTACTAGCAGTAGTAGTCCCTGGACTGCCTATGATTTGGTTTATGATGGATAGACATAACATTGATAAGATATTAGAAATGGCCTTCCCAAGTTTGATGAAAATAATGCCACGTGGAATGGATTATGGGTTTCCCTTTGTCGCAGCCTTACTGTACATAGTAGTAGTAAGCTCTAAATAAAAAAACAATTCCATACACATGGATGGCTGCTTGCCTATTGGAGAGGGGTTCTTGGTGGTTTGGAGATCATGGGGTTTTAAGGGATTTTTAGTATAAGCCACATAATGAATGACCTCGAACATTTACATAGTATTATGACTTGAAGGAGAGTGACTACAAAGTGACGCTGGTGCGGAGAAAACCTAAAGTAGAAGAATAGGCCCGTGAAGGGTTCTCCTCTTGTACCTTTATACAATGCTGATGGACACCGACCTAAATTATGTTTACAAGAAAGGCGATAATTGTGAAGCAAGATAGTAGCAATTGAATAAAGCAACTCTAATTTTCTCTAGCCAGAACGTCACGATCATAACATGGAAGACGGACTTGGTTGATTAGTCCTTTGCGGTGATGGTTCAGCGCTTGATACGTATGGGGGGGGGGGGGGGGGGGTAACTTATATGCGACATATATTATCTATATTAGCTTATGCAAGCTGAACAAAGACTATTTGTGTGCTGTCAGAAGACCAGGAATGTATGTCGTTAGGCGTCGGGATATCAAAGGACTTGTTCCAGCTTTATATTTGCTAATTAGCAAGTACTTAGGCTTAGGTTCATAAGTTGTCAAGTAAAGTCACTGACTAGAGGCTCCGGTGAATTATTTTTTATATGATTTTTCTATGATATATAGCGGAAGCTACTGGGAGTTAGCGATCTGCGGCATTTTGTAAGATTTCAAGGCACAGGAATAGAACCACCGAGCCCTGGGTTGCCAAGCACGGAGTTACACTGGCAGCAATGGTTGTGGCCGCCTCCAGGGTTCTCTTTATTTCTTGATATCCTTTGAAGGAGATCTTGTTTAGTCACAGCAAAATGAAAGCCCACGGCGTACGAAAAGCGGCAAGAAGTAGGCGTTAGAACTCACTTCGGGGCTTAACAATTACAGACTATGACGGTATGTTATGTCACTGTGAGATACTAGCCACTGTGGATAGATATCGGCCCCTGTTTGGATCAGTAACGGTGAGATGAAAGTGACGTTGTTGGTCGGCTGTTTGTTTCGTGACCGGCCGATCAACCGACCGAGAGCAAACAGACCAGTGCCTGTTTATCAACAAGGTGTACTACTAGTACCTAGATGAGTGACTTTCTGCCCATGGTGGCGGGTGAGATGCAAGTGATTGACTTTTGGCTAGGGCCGTGTTGTGTACACAATCTCTGAAAATGACATCCCAAAGCAAAAGTACGAATTAGGTATCTTTTTCTAGGCTGCTATTAGGCTGCTCAATATGGTGTATAGTCTGGGCTGAAGTATTTCATAGGTATCGGCTACAATGGCGCTCCTTCTGCTATGATGCTGATGGCGAACTTGGCTGCTTTCGGTTCTGGAGGGACCAAGAGATAAAACATGCCCTTATCAGTAAAGTTCAAGCTGGGCAAGAGCTCTACTATGTACTAATGTACTAGCGTCTCCTACGGCGGCGAACGGCATTATTTTGTTTTTCGTTAGGCTACATCGAACGTGATAGGGGAGCTACATAGCAGATAGGTATTTGCTTATTTAGCACACTACCAGTAGTTGATTTCTGATGTTTTCGAGTCTGATTTTCTATTTTCCATTTTCCTCAGCTGTGGTCGAATCTTTTGACGATATTGACGACATCACTCTCCTTCACTATCTCTGGTGTTTATGCTAGGCTTGCCAGAGTCTCGATTTTATGTTGATTTCCTCCCTTCTATGACTTTGCCTACGAATATCGACGTATTGATGACCTTTTTCCACTGCGCACAATTCAATCTCACACCCGTGCACTTTCGTTCGCGCCTCAGCCACCACAACCGCTATATTATTCCTGTCGTTTGTTTAACTACACAGAGCATGACTGTCTATGTCTGCAACTAAGCCGAGCTCAACAACATCCATTCATTCGGCCGCCTTTCTCCACCGCCCTGCTCGCTCGTCGATGACCTCAAGCACCGAAATCGCTATCACCTCGAAGTCTTTATTGTTGTTGCAGCGTACATTCAAATACTGGGACTGCTTGCGCTCAGGCCAATATCAGCATACACTAACTCGTCTATATACAACCTATACCTGTATCTTTGTCCTGTCCACACTACTACCACTATACGACCTACCAGCATTGTATACTCGCCTGAGACATTACTTGGCTGACTTTGCTGCTCTCCCTTGCAGCTCGTTGTGTCTCTGCCTGCAGCCACTAACCATTTCTCTCTCTCAATCACCGCCTGCGGTCGGAGGAACGAGGAACGAACCACTCTCTGCGTCTGCACTTGCATCTGTAGCTGCATCTGCACTTGCACTTGCGTCTCTGTGCCTTTCTGGCTTGCATCACTTGTGTTCAATTGCCTCTACATCGACTCAATCTTACACCAGCTGGATGGTGACTAGTCGCGCTGCTTGTCTGTAGTGTGATCTGATTTGATTGCACCGCCTCACCTCGCCTCGACTCGATTTGAACAAACAGCAGTAAGTAAGTACTTCCGACTCGTCCTTTGCTCGCTTCTTGATTGCGCTCTTTCGGTCGCTTGACGAAACTTAACCTGGTGCTCGGCCTTTAAATTTTTTTCTTCTTCTTCTTCTTCTTGCTAGCTACGTTGATTCAAGTGTGCCCTGCTTAGTAGTGCTTGAGCCAGTCCGTGGCCAGCCAGCCAGTCTGTCAGTAAAGAAAGGCTTTGCCTGTCGCTGTTCTACTGTCATAACTGCCTCTGGACCTGCTCAAATACTACACGACCGTACACGAAGTGCGTACCAAGTACTTCTTTCTCACGGCACGAGTTTAATTTCTACCTCACAATTATGGCTGCGTAAGTCCTGAAGTCCTCCCATCCCAAATCTTACATCTTACCCTCCAGCATACTTGACGGGCCAGCCCTGCCTGCTCTTTGGTTCCCGTCCCTCGTTCCCCCCATTTTCTACCACCCCATCCCATCCCTTCCCTTTGTTTTTTTATATTCTTTTGTCTGGAACTGCAGGTTTCCTTTCGTCGTCCGTCCATCCTTTTTGTCTCCCACTCTCGTTGCTCTGTTCACCACCACCAACAGAGCAGCTGTCGCCTTTGTGTGCACAGCGCTCTGTCTACTGCTACCATGGCCCTTACTGACGGGTTTCGTAGCTTCATTAACATGGCCGCCTGGAGCAGTCAACCAGCAGCTCCTAGCGAAAACGACATTCCTTCCCGAGCTACCCGCTCGCTTGACCATCTACGCTCATTTTCACAGTCCATCTCCATGTCCGTTAGCGGTCTCAACTCACAACAACCGCGTCCGCCTGTTGGCCCTACACGTCTCGATATGTCTAACTCGTCGAATGTGTACAATCCTGACACCGAAGACCTTCCACCAACTCCGCCATCCCCCTCTGGCTCTATTGCTGCACCAGTAACGCCAATAGAGGCCGATATTAGTACTTTGCCAGATCCACGGACGAAGCAGCACTCACCCGATGACGATGCACCTGTTTCCTCTGCCGCCTCCACCTTCACCCGCGCTTCTGATCTTGAAACCGAAGTGACCACTCTGAGCAATAAGCTCATAAATGCCATCAACAACCAGACAGTACTTGGCGACACACTCAGCTCTACGCGGGAGGAGCTCACCCAATCTAAAGCCTCTATCCATAGACTAGAGGGTGTCATTAGCAAACAACGCGAAATGCTCTCAGGTGATGTTTGGATCAGAAAGAAGGCATATGAAGCTGAAAAATGTGATCTCATTGCTAAGATTGGCGAAGAAAAGCGTTTACGCCTCGATTCTGAAAAAGAAAAGGTTGCCATGGAGCATGAGCTTGAGCAGTTATCAGTAGAGCTCTTCGAGGAAGCTAACAAGATGGTTATTGCCGCCAAAGAAGAGGCTCAGAAGAAGCACGATGTTGTTGTCAAGAAAAACGAGCAGCTTCACGCGCGTGTCTCCGAGACCGAGGGCCTTCTGCGCTCCCAGCAGGACCAGCTTGCCCAGTTAAAACACGTCATTGAGCAAATGAAACTCGAGCGTGACGACAATGGAAGTAACGCTACAACTACCACTTCTTCTCGTCGCTCCAGTCGGATATATTCCGTGCGCGGAGATGAGACGTCTATTGTCGACTCGCAGCTACTTTCGCCTACGCATGCCCAGCATCAGCACCAGCACCACCAGCACTACCAGCATCATGTCCCAGTACCTGCTTCTCCTACTACCTTTACCCACCTAATTACGCCCGTGCTACGGACAGACCTTGGTGTCTATGAAGATTTCAAGAATCTGGTCCATGTCTCGCAGAACTACAACAACAGAAATCTGAGTGGCTCTTTCTCAGGCGGTACATTCCCTGGCGCTTCGCTGATGGTTGGCGGTATTGGCGGTGTGACTTCTAGTGCTGCTTCTATCATGTCCTCTGCCGCATCAGTCCATAGCACTGCTAGCCTGACGACTAATAATGCTATGCCATCCTTGAAGGACTTGAAGTTCTTTAAGCGTGTCATGGCTGAAGATATCGAACCAACTCTCCGTCTTGATCTTGCCCCTTCTCTTTCTTGGTTAGCCCGTCGCAGTGTCACAACCGCTATTACTGACGGTACGCTCGTGGTTGAGCCTGTTCATTCTACCCAACCCATGACAGCTATAACACACCCTCACTATTACCCTTGCTCTCTGTGTGGCGAATCTAGAAAGACTGAAAAGTTTCTACGCACTCACAGATTTCGAGTCAGTGAAACTGACTCCGCCCAACGCTACCCGCTGTGTCCTTACTGCCTAGGCCGTGTACGTGCTACTTGTGAGTTTCTTGGGTTTCTTCGTATCCTCAAAGACGGACACTGGCGTTCGGAAGACCCTGAAGACGAAAAGGCTGCCTGGGAAGAGAGTGTTAGACTTCGAGAACAAATGTTCTGGGCTCGCATGGGCGGTGGTGTCATACCTGTGATGCATCATAGTTTCATTGAGTCGGATAGAAGCCGTCCTGTCAGTGCTGATGAATCGGTCCCTTCGATCGTAGCTTCTGATTTTGTAGATGCCGTAAGCTCACAGGAACCGCGGGCCAATAACCAAGAAGAGTCTTCGTGCCTACACCGTACGGACACTGAAATCCGCATCAACTCTGTAATGCCAAAGACCATTATTGGAGAAGTGAGCATTGACAAAGATGATTCAGACACTGATTCTACCTCTGAGTATGGTAATAACTCTGATTCGGGCTCTGGAGAGGAAACCGATGCTGAGACGCCGGTGACTGACAAGCAAGACCCCTCTGTCCTGCCGCCTCCGCTGAATGACGACTGCGATATTCCTACCCCTATTCCCCAAGATTATAGCGAAATCTCTTTCAGTCTGACAGAGTCTTCACCAACGCCTTCAATTCATGGAGGTGAAGAGAATGTCATTAATGATGTCGTTAACAAGGACTTGGCTGTGGAGAAGATCGTGGGAAAGCAAGAGGTTAAAACCGAGGTGAACACCATAGACGTCATCGTCACAACCATTGCGCCGCTTTCGGAACAAGAACCTGCCATTCCCGAAATAACTATCGAGGATAAGCGCCAAGTCGTGGACCATAAGGCCAACCTATCGATCATGATTCCTAGCGACTGAGCTAACTAAATGGCTGGATCACTTAATTCGCTGCCGCTTCCTTTTCATATATCGAGAAGATCTTCTGATCTCCTTTCACATCACGCTTGGCTACGTGAGTATCGAAAATCAACCGCTGCAACACTTTCGACAAGTTGCTTCCTTTGTCAAACCTGACGCTCTTCTTTTCTCATACATATATATGCCATAAGGTTTCACATCTGTCTTCATGTCTCTACTTGCTATTTAATCATGGGACCTTTTCCGGACCATAAACCACACATTCTCTTATTCCTCTTCCTTTTATCTCTTGGCTATGACCAGCTAACCCCCCCCCCCCC